>VJMY01000222.1:0-107099 GCA_009869795.1 Neelides sp. FZ-2019
GAAGTATACGATGTGCATAAATTTTTATAAAATAATGTCATAATTTCAATAAACAAAGATTAAATATGACATTAAACTGTTTAAATTAATATAATCTAGATATGAATTGAAATAAATCATATTAATTTTATTAATATACTCAACTTATCAATTACTTCCAAGCTACGAAATGAATTTTTAATTTATTTTAATTTATATAAATTTAAAATATGATTAATTTGTTTGAGATTTTTTTATGCCGAATGCAAATTTAGGATAAAAAATCATTTTAAAAAATTTAGCATTTATGAATTCGAATTATTTCGATTTATGAATGGTAACAACGTTTTAAAATTATTGCATCATTAGTAATAATATATAAATAATAAGTATATCAAGTGATAGTTACTGATCGAAAATAGTATACAAATAAAGTGTCACACTTTCCCATGTATTTCTTATGGGATTTGTGACATTTAATTTGCACCACCCTGTATATTTCGGATAGTCAAAAACATCACGTTTAATAATTTTATAAATTAAATTTCATTTAAAAATTAGAAAGATTTTTGAAATGTTATTTTATATAGGCTAGGCATTTATAAGAAAATTGTATCCAATCAAAATATCCAATATTTTGACCAATTGATTTTCGCATTATTTAGTCAAAAATTCTCTATTATCTGAAGCAGAGATAATTCATAATAATCCCTCTTAAATGTTTTATACCTTCAAGTTCCCTATTCTCTTGGTTCTGTCAACCGCTAGGAGTTTCGTGACTAAATCTTTGGCATTTCCATCCAGCGGCTGTTCCCACTCCACCTTCCCGGCCAGGATTTTCTCGTAGGTGCTCAAGGAGTCTTCCTGGAAAAAAGGCGCGTAGCCCACGAGCATTTCGTAAATGAGAACTCCTAGAAATTGAAATCGTGAAATGACCAAAAGCTGTATTTTATCTATTGATTATGAAAACCAACCTAAGGCCCACCAGTCAACAGCTCTGTCGTGCCCCACATTCTGAATCACTTCAGGTGCTATAAGGGAAAATAGAGAAAGTAAGTATATGAGAAGGGTATACACATATATTGTAATAAGCCTAAGGCCTAAGGGTGGAAAGATATAGAATGTTTAGTTCGGAAATTTAACAACTTTTGAACCTTTTTAAAAATTCTTTAAATAGATGATACTACAGTATGATTCTAGAAAACGCTTGCATTCTGTATTGTAGAAAAGATTGATTGCATAACCACGTAATGCCACTTGTGTTTGTAACGTAATATTTCTAAGATCAAAATCAGAGTATTCTAAACAGGATCCTTTCAAACATTCTGACGGGAGATTTTAATTTGGCGCACTTTGTATATGAGTGTATTGTGAGCAGCTACAGTCACAGTTACAATGTTATTTTATTTGTCGGTTGGTATTTTTCATATATATGATTTAATAATTACCCAAGTACTCAGGAGTTCCGCAAAGTGTCCATGTTCTACATAGAAAATAAAGTCGTTAGTTGAAGCAATCGATCAACTTTTCAAAATCCTAAATCTTTGAATGAAATACATAGTTTTAGTAATAGCTGCCAAAAAATGAGTCAAATAATTACTTGTCAGTGAGTTGTTTAGCGAATCCAAAGTCAGCGATTTTCAAATGACCTTCGCTGTCGAGGAGCAAATTCTCAGGCTTCAAATCTCTGTAGACGATGTTGAGGTCGTGGAGATACTCAAGTGCACTCACAATTTCAGCTGCATAGAATGCGCCTAAGAACAAAAATACGTCATGAAATTTCATCATCTCACCTATTTATTTATTTTACACAATTATTTATTTTACAAAAGCTCATACAGATAATATATGCATTATAGTATTATTATACGTATCTATTTGTAACATTGTTGTGTCTGCATGAGTAAGTAGTTGTTCAGTTGTCTTACTTGTGGAAGAGGAAAAGTTTCTGGCTCGTCTCAAATAGGAGAACAATTCGCCACCGCAGACATACTCGAAGAGCATGTAGATGTTGAATTCATCATGGGAATACCATTTCCTATATAATATCCCAAAATGCATCATTGATTAATCAAGGCGAAGGTCTCATTACCGAATTCTCCAAAGAGTGTAAAAAAAGCTTATTTATTGTACTTGAAGACTATTTCCTATTTCTGATCCTACTCAACTCTCTTCAAATAAACTTTCAATCCATGTTGTACAAAGAAGCCAAGAAAGGTTCCAAGATCCGCCGTGTAAAATTACACTTAAACATGTATGGGATTGATTACTTTGAAAAAAGTAATTAATCAAGCTAACGATTACTTATGTTTCAAATGGAATCGATTACTATTACGATTTAGTTTAAAAAATTAATCGATAACAGATTATAATCAGATTAATTCATTGCATGTAATTCTTTTCTTCACCCAGCGTATTGTAATTTAATAAGTTTACTTGCGATTTTGACTGACTAAAGTTAAGTTATATAGTCATTTTTAGTTTTGTTTTAAATCCCCAATTAGTCGTTCCGCGACTTACGCACGAAAACGTTCCCTAAGTTATTATTTAACCAAAATAGCTCAATTTAAATGACAAAAAAAATTTACGGGTTTTTAATATGAAATAAATAAAATAAAATGGCTTTGTTTTTAATATTAGGAATAAAAGTGAACTGAACTAATATAAAATTCAAATGTAATTGACAATTCAACAACATCTGTAATGTAAAAGTAATCTAAAAGCAATCCCGATTACATATTACAAGTATCTGAAAATTATAATCGAATATTGATTACTGTTTTTATAAATGTTATCGATTACGATTACAGATTACAGTAATATGTTCATCTAAGATCATCTAATTATCTTAGGCCTTACAGCGTGACAATGAAGGGATGTTCAATCTTGAGGAGAATTTCTTTCTCATTCTTCACATGTTCCACTTGCTTCTGCTTGATGATATCGTAAAGGGACAAAATCTTCAACGCAGTCAATTCCCCAGTTGGTTCCACTTGAGCCAACATAACCCTCGCGAAGCTGCCAGTCCCTATGCAATTAAATATAAACCCAGAAGTTATAATCGCACTCCGTGGCCTGAAAGCCATTATTAATCACCGAAAGCTTTTGTAGTCGATCTTATGAATTCTTTTCCTTAAAATACCATTAATCTTGTTGGATAAAGTCCAACGCATATTGCGATTGATGCGATTAGAAATGTGGAGGTTTATGTAATAAAATATTTAATTTAATAATAGAGTAGATGAAACGTACTTATGTGTCCAATGACTTTCTTATGACTTTCCCAGAGTTGGCCGAAAACCTGCCTGATTCCGCAGCATTTTCTCATTCCTTGGCTGTTCATTAGGGGAGTTGGTGTGAGGATTCCTTCCATTCTCCTCTCACATGAAACAATGTTGGGGAGAAATTCGAGAAATGGCAAAGCGCCAAGCACTTTCACTTCTTCTTTGTCTTATCCCCAAATCCCAAATACTCAATGAATCAAATGATTCTTAAATAGTTAAGAGTCTAAATCAACAGACTTAAATATAATCGCCTTTTCCTCCGATGAAGTATTTAGTCACTTCGTCTCTCTGGTGTATTTTAAAATCCCTTTTATGATCTTTTATGATAACTCATTTCTGATCAGTCTTATGAAAGTTATTAGACTTTCCCATAAAAATCATGAAATCATCAACAGGAGAGAATTTTTATTTATTTTAATAAACAGGTTTTCTAATATTTGCATGGCTGTAAAACACGAGTTGAACAAACAACTGTTAGTTAACCCTTCTAGCCCTTTCAGGATATTTTTCATAGAAAGCATAAAAAATTTCAATTATCGTTATCATAAATTCCCAAGATAAAGTTTGGAAATAGAGGAAATTGTAAGTTTGCATTTCCCGTGAGAAGCTTATGTTGGTAGTGGGAAGGAGGAAGTTTGTTTATATCGCTTTTCGCCAAGTGAGTGAAGTTTTGTGAAGGCGGGTTGAGACTGACCGAAACTCAAATTGACTCAATCCCTCATTTTTCAACTTCTTTGTCAATTCATGAATGAACGAGGATTTTCTGTAAAATTCAAAGTATCCTTGGCTCCAATACGTCTCTTTTAAATTCTTCCTAAATATACTTTCTTTTCTTCATTTCTCTATTCATACATTCACTTTATACTTACCATATATACACTTTTCCCTATTAATCATCACTGACTTGACCAAAAGACTCGCGAATGGAGAAACTGCGTGTGTGCTCAGTTCTTGGCACAATTCGCAAAACCCTTTTTCCATCAAATATTAAGCCTCCAGAGTATATAGCGAAGGAGATATTTATGATTTATTTGCAATCCGTTCATCGTCACTCTCATGCCCACCAAACTCGCACGTTCTAACCTTGACCTTTTATTTTTATCAGTATTAATTAATTGTTCGGGTCCTGCTAATCTCCTCGTTCACTAAATATTTGGGGATTCGTGAGTGGTGAATAAATGTGAGCATATTTGAACTTCAGGTGGATCCTTCGCCTTTCTCTTATCATTCAGCTATCGTCTATCGATGATAGCACAGTTACATTATGTAAAATTAGCGACAAAGTTAAAGTTTTTTCGGTTTAAGGTGAATGGATGGAAGAGATGAGTGACGAAGAAGGTTAAAGACTTCCAAGTACTTTTCGTAATCACAGGGGGTAATTCAAATAAAGAAAACTTAACAAAATAGCAGTACAAAACCTGCCCATATTTCTAAGATTTTACTGTAAGTGTAGATAGGTAAAACCAATGGTAAAAATAGATATCTGCCCAAATTGATATGCTTAAGGTCTAATTCTAAAATTCACAAGAATTTGACTATAATGAATAACTTTAAGAAATGAAATATGGAATGAACTCCATATATTGAATGACTGGGTATTTCCAAATCACCCATGCCAAAATCAATGCAAATAAGTCTTTTCCTCCATTGTCTGTCAATCATGAAAGTTCTTTAGCAATTACGTACGTCAGAATAGTTCGTTTGAATTGCAAAAACATCGTCATTTGTTCAGTATGTTCGGAGTGTTCTTGGTGGTTTTGCACTCAGCAACAGTGGGATGTGGAGTGGAAAACATGTAACGAACATGTAGCGAACATGTGCCAAAAATATGACTTGAAGCTCAAAACTACCAGAAAATGTTCTTCCCCGTAGCTCTCAACTTTTCCGCTATGTTCTTTTTTTACGTGTTCGGTGGCAGTTATGGGAATTGCCTTCACCCCTTTCTCGTCTCAACGTCTCCTCATTTATATCCCACCATATGTAATGCGTACACTCGAATGAAGAGTTATGAAGAGGCTCGGGTTTATGAGTGAAAGGAGATGTGTGAGTAAATCAGTATAGAGTTTCTCGGAAGTTTGGAAGGTGAAGAAATAGCGAGAGAAATTGGGCTAGGTTGCTGAACTCTTCTACATTAATTAATGTTTCCTATCTTGTTCATTTCTTCCAGATGGCAAAACATCTTAGGAGACTTTAGAGGAAAATGGCTTCAGGCTTTCAGGTTTAACCGAGAAACTATATGGGTCAATGTAAAATCTCTATATAAAAGTTGTTTAAAATATTCCTCAGGTAATTTTATATGAATTCAACTCAACTTTCCACCTGAATAAAAATTGCCAACCAACCCGAAAATTGCACAGAAGATCGTTTTTTCAACTTTCGAGCCAAATTCTCCAAAAAGTTTTTAATCCTTCTGTTCAATAAAGATAAATACATTTCTTCTTTGTATTTAATTTACGCACTTGAAGTTAATAGCTAATAGAACAAAAGATTGTTCTGTTCGTAAATAAGTCACTTTGGAACTCACACCCGTATCCAAACTCATTTGAAATACTGGGACTCGGCTAAACAAAAAACTATGGAGAAAAGTTAGAGTTTGTTTTATCCAATTTAGAGTTTTAGAAATTAGGTCCTTCAAGTTATTTTTTATAAATTCGATTATATTCTAATGAATTCTCTTAATCCAAGCTTTTAACTTTGAATTAGAAATTTAATTATAGGTTTAAAGAATTTTATAAAGAAGTTTATAGAATTAAAAGAAAAAAAATGGATGCTCTTCTCCATGCCCCTCTTCGATTTCCCCCAATTAACATCGAAAGGGATGGAAATTGTGGATATTAATTTGAGCTTGCAAAAGCGTAAAACATTTTTACTGGTTTTCAGTAAATGGAAATGCCATTTACCTGTTAACAGGTAAAATCTTTTTATGCATATTTTGGTATAATAAAATATACTTAAAATGCGTTTGGGTTTGTTTAAATAATTTTTATATCAATTTCGTAATTTTATTTATATATATATCTAAATTAGTAAAAAAAATACTTTTAATTTAAGTTAAACAAATTGAAATTAAATTAAATAATGATTATTATATACTAAACTGTTATTAATTTTAGTTATTAATGAGTAATTATTTGTTATAAAAGTCTGAATTATGTATTTTACGTTTTTTGAAAACATTAAAACATTGGTAAAAATTTCCGAATTTCCTGTTTTACAAGACTAATTTTTACCGGTAAACTGGTAATTTTCAAGCCCTCACGATTTAAGGGATTAAGGACCGAATTAGATGGTTTTTTATACTAAATTTAAAGGCCATTGAATGGATAAATCAAACAAGTCTAGTTCTGAAAATCATAAAAAGTACGGAAACGAGTGAAACCAAGTAGTTGATATTAGAAATCATGAGAATTTAGAGATTTGTGTGTTTTTCTATGGGTGATGTAGGACTTTTCAGGACGAGAAAAATTCGCTCGTATGATTTGGATTAGAGAAGCTCATGGGCCCTATTAATAGTATCTAGGTTGATAGTAAGAAAAAGGAGGAACACAAAAGCCGTAGAACTCAACTCATATTAGCAAAAGACCATAAGACATTTGCATTTACAGGTCCATTTAGGCAAAATGCCAATTTTTAACCCCAAAAATCATATTGGTATAGAATACATTTGCAGATCATTCCGCTGTCGCTTGCCGATCTCCACCGAGACCTATAAATTGTAGGGCTTTAAATTGTACAAGTTTATAGTACTTAAGTATACAATTTTATATGTATTTACTAAAGGGGGTTTGGTTGAAAGAAATGAAAGTTAATGTATGCATGAGAGTAACTTGCATTAAAACATTTATTCAACAAATCTCATTCAATTAATTAAACTCTTCGCCAAGTTTTTAAATGCAAATGAACCAAGGCGAGATCCATTTTAGTTTTATTTAATTAGACCGAATGGAGGGGAGAACAGGAAGGGCTTTAACTTCTTTTTCTGGCTCAATTTACTTTCACTTGTCTTTCTGCAACCGCTGTTAATGAGCCGTATAAAATTATAATGATTCAAATACTAGGCCTCGAACAACGGAATAACTTAACCTTTATTATGCAAATAGATAACTTTGCTCAAATTATTACAGCGAGCTTCGAGCATTAGTTCACTTATAATAAATGTTACGAACTTGTAATAGATCACATTTACAATCTTATGGTTGCTTCACATTAAGTTTTTGCCCATTTGTGGTTGCAATTCGGAATAAATGACTATTAATTGTTGGCATACACCTGAAAAAATGATTGGTATTGCCAGGTGAGTAATTAGCCAAAAAGGCTGAAACTAATTAAAGGAATTATCATAAACCTTGATATAACGAAAATATCAAAGTTCTTTCTATTTTGCTTTATTATTTACGTGTTTTTGGCAGATTACAATTTGACAAAAGATTTTACCAAGGAATAAGAGAGACAAATATGTTTTTTCAAGTAATGTTCCCTATTACAATTCTAGGTCAGTCAAGGAAGGGGTTGAAAAAACAGAAAGATTTATATTTCCTATTATTTTTATTAAGAATTTTGCGTAATGTTCGTATCTCCTTACAAATCCTCGATTTGGATTGGCCTTTTTAAATTTAATAAATATTTATATATATACTATACGAGAATATGAAAAAATTCCAACCTACCGATCGTCTTTACAATTTCGAAATCTTCCAAAGAAAGTGAATCGTAGTCATAGTCAGGTTGGATGAATAAACGATCCGGCTCCAGAGTCTGTTCGCTCTCATTCGCATTTTCTTCAATGCTTTCTTTTCGAGTTTTCTTTCCGCTCCCGTCCAATGACTTTTCCTCAATCATGTGTCTCATCCTACATTAATTGTAAAAAAAATTCAATTATTAAACCTTAAAAATAAAACTATAAAAATCGCACTTTACTCAAAAAAAAATAAAAAAGCACTGCAAATGTGAAAAAATAATTATTGATGATACGGTTTAAATAAATAAAATTACTTTTGGTTTAAAGATTAAAGAAAATATCTTAAAAGATTTCACAATTTTAAATATTGCATATAAATAATTCTAATATTTCATTCAAAATAAAATGACAAAATAACAATAATGATCATTTGTAAATTAGATAAATGTATTTTGGGGTGAATTTAAATAAAAATTAGAAAACTTGCTTGGTTGTTTCGAATCGAGGAATTGAGAAAATGAAAGAAAAGTTGTGTCGAGTCAAGTGAGAAGGTTCATTTAAAGATACGTTGATTCCACTTTGACAAAGGGATATTGTTGAATGAATGACCAAAGGTCGAATGAGTGGAGTTTGTGATTCCTAAGCAGAAAAATAATAAAAATCCTAGGGTCGGTTGTGAGTTGAACTCGCAATTAGAAATGCTTATATGAACACTTCACACGAATGTATATGGATGGAGATCACCCAGACACTTTGTCTACCCTCATGTACGTTCGAATCCCAAGTGAGGAATAGAACACTTTGCCAATTTCACCTCACCTCCTCAACTCGAATTTTCATCTGACAAAAACCCCTTTCTGTATTTGTAAAATCTATTGAAAAGTCATGCGATATGTTTTATTTATTTTAAATAATAAAAAATTTTATTAGTTTTTAGTTTTGTTCCCAAACTCAAAATTCAACTGTTTGAATAATATAGTTTATCATTTTATCCCATAACTATTTAATATTAGGCAGTTTGTTTTATATATGAAAATGTGAGAAAATCTCAAATATCAACGTTGTTTGACGCAAAGACTAGTAAATTCTCTTGAACTTTGAAATATCTGGGTTATTGGCATCATATTTGATTTTTCAAAGGAATTCATCGCTCATACGCGGAAATCTCATGTCCGTCACCTTTGGTTTAATGAGAAATGGAAATGGAGTTTCCTCTGATTGAAAAGCCAGACATGACCCGAGTGTATGGGATAGAAGCTTGACTGCACGTGTATTTGGCAGTGGAGCAACTAGGGTGTTTCGGAGTTCTTCGCTTCCGTGTTCCACCCATTGGAGTCAAACTGGAGTGTTTGGATTTATTATTGCCCTACTTCCCTCTCCGGATCTCTACTAATTGAATCGTCCTCATTAAGTGGTGAGCCGCAACCTCCGCTCTAATAAGAAATCCCCATAATGGATGGAAAAAGAAATCCTTCGACACACACGACGCGAATTTATAATCCAATGCCAATTTAGAAATCGAGAGACAGCGAGGCTTCGGATTATAACCTACACTTCGGATTCGCATTCATCGCCTACCATTTAATGGACTGCAATATTATAAGTCATGACTTCCCAAAACTTATTCGCAAATCTTCTCTCTTCAATTCATCCGACAACTTCATATACTTGGATTATTCTTAGAATTACGCATTTGGATATTATTAATATCAAAGATCCTCTTGCATAATAATAAATAATTTACCGCATTTACATACAAACCCGGTGGTGTAGAATCCGTGTCTGTCATTATCATTAGGAAATTGTATAAGTAAGGTTTAAACTTGGCATATCAACTTTGTTGCCAAAATTTTGCATGCTAGTAATTCTCTTAGATAATATTAGATATCGCTCGCATATGAAATCTATTGTGCCAGATTAAGATCACAAATGTGTCGGAGGAAGATTTTAAGATAAAACACACGCATTGAAATAATGTTTTACATATAAGTTTATTACTTTATACTTTCATAAGAAATCCACAACAATCGATTTTTAAAATTTTTCTCATTTTGTAGAAAAAAATAGAGTTGAAAAGAAAAAAATAAGTGAAGTCAAAAAGAGTAGAATACTATAGAATGGTGAAATTCGTAATAAAAGAGTTTGACTACAAGAAATTGAGATTGGTTTTTGAAGTTGACTTTGTTGAGTTGCCGTGTTTAGTAACCTTCTTGTTCCGTTGGTACTGTAGCTTCTGGTTCTTGCGGTGCAGCAGAGGCCGGCTGTCCGTATTCCTCTTGCTGAGCACTTTCATAGCCGCCACTTTGTTCGGGCTTCGTCTTGTATCTTGAAAATAAGATTAAAAGCAAACATTTCATTTGTTGATAACAAACTATGCTTTTTCTAAAATATTATAATGTTATTTATAAATGTTATACTATAAAAATTACTATTTGTAATTTAAGGCAACCTGATGAAATAAACTTCTGGTTTGGATGGCTTCGTTGGGGTTTGAGTTGGAATTTCAATTGGTGAGGCCTCGTCTGGCTTCTTGATCAAAACATACACGAGCGTCTTTTGCTCAGGTTGAGGCGGAAGTTCGACGACTGGGGCCAAAGGCGTGGCCTCAGTTGGAGCTTTGATGAAAATGATCTTGTAATGTTTCTCTGGAACTTGTGGCGAGCTGACCACTTGTTTCATCTGGCTCGGTGCTTCTGATGGAGCAACGTGAACGTATACCTGGAATTTATATAAATTTATAAATAATTTACAATTAGAGCTATACGAAAGTTAAATTATTTAGCTTACAAGTAATTTTATATAGTACTTTGCAAATACAGTTCAGCATCATTTTTTTATAAGATAATAATTAAGATTTAATTAATATTAAAACTTACATGTTTATGAACTTGTTTTGGAGGTCCGTATACTGTGGATGATCCTAAGCCCGAGTCGGGATAACCACCGGCAACAAACCCGGACGAGGCATGGCCACCTTGGCCTCCATCTGAAGCTCCAACGTATCCGGCTGGTTGGGCTTGAGCGAGGTATGCTGTGCTCACAGTTCCTGAGGAATATCCCGATGAGCTCCCGCCAGACGAAGAACCATAACCAGCAGACGCGGAAGTGATGGTGGTGTGGAAAATTGGAGCAGCGAAGGCAATCTCAGCACCAGAAGTGGAAGGCGAAGAGAAACGGACACTCGTGGGTGAGTCAGAAGTGACTTGGACGATGTCACCAGAAGGCCCAGAAAAGGATTGCGTCACTTGCGCTGAATAGGATTGCGGATCAGCATAGGCTTCTTTGCTCGCTGGAGCAGCGTATTTTTGTTGGGCCACTGCAACTGGGGCTGAGTATGTTTGCTGGGAGGAAGGAGCAGAGTAAGACTGGGGAGAGATTGGGGCAGAGTAGGATTGTTGAGCTGAAGAGGAATGCTGGGAAGAATGGGACTGAACAGAAGGAGCAGAAATGGATTGTTGGGAATTCACTTGAATGACATTATTAGTAGGGGGAGAGTAGGATTGAGCTGATATGGCAGAATATGAAGGTTGGGAATTGGCTTGAATGACCTCAGAAGAAGGAGCAAAGTAGGATTGGTCCGATGGGGCAGAATAGGATTGTTGCGAATTGACTTGCATGGAATCCGCACTAGAAGAAGGAGCAACGTAGGATTGAGTTGCTGGAGCAGAATAGTAAGGGGCAGAGTAAGAATGGTGTTGGGCAATTGGGGTTGTGTAAGATTGGCTGGCTCGAACAGCGTATTGTTGGATGGTCGGGGATGAATATGCTTGCTCCACTACAATTGGATCAGAGTTGGCCTGGACAGTTTGGACTGACGGACTTTGTTGGGCATGTCCTCCTGACGAAGACGTGGAGGAAGACACCGAAGAAGAAGAAGCTTTGAAGGAAGCAGCAAAGATAGCCGGAGCTGCAGCGACTTCTTGAACTGTCGATCCTCGTCCGGTCACTTGGGACACAATGGATGAAATGGAATGTCTGGAAGGGGCTGCGTATGCTGGAGGCTCGCAATGTGCAAGTCCCACAAAGGCCAAAAACTAGAAAATAAATTACAATTTCATTTAAGGCAACAAATGTAGTGAAAAGCTTCAATAAAAGCCATAACTGCAATAGAAAAAAATAATGATTACAATCTGTAAAGATTAAGAATTTAGCTTTTAACTTTGGTTAAATTAACATTTTAATTTAATTTAATAATTTAGTTTTACAATTTAATTTGAAGGTAATTAAATCGACAATTAGTGGAAAATTGACTATTAGGGTGAAATTAGTGTTAAATGTGTCTTACTATGAGGGTTTTCATATTGTACTTTTGTTGTTTTCAATTGCAAAGCTGAGGAAGCTATGAGAGTTGAGGGAGTCCCTCTCCTTATAAATCTGTCAGAGTTCGGTGAATTGTGCCAAGAAAAATCCTTGATTACTCAAGAGGTGATGAAGATAAAGTGATTGGATTAGAACGCTAGGTTTAGATATGGTGAAGATGTCATCGATTAAGTCTGCACTACCTCCACCTGATCCAATTTACCTCAAATAAGGCATCTTTCCTCATTGGCAACCCCACTGCCGCACAAAAGACATTAAAAGACAACCCAGCCATTTCCTCTCCTCCTTTTACAGGTTCATTTTTCAATAAAAGAGAATTATGAGATAAATGAGGAATGAAACCAGTTTGTTTAAAGACAACTCCGACCATCCCCTTATCGCGAGGGTCGTAAACAGACAAACAGCATCCAACATCCACCAGCATTTAACACATCTATACACATCCAACAGATCCTCTGCCTCTCAACATCTCCTAGACTCGTTTAAAGAATCTTAAATCAAAATGCATGTAAATGTAGAATCTTACAGATGCCTGTTGGGTTTGGACGTGCAGGAAAGTATGTTTTTGCGCCGGGTGCATCAGCAATTGCAGGAGGAAGTCGAACTCTTCCTTATTGAATCACTGCAATACTATTATTATTATATATATTAAAGGTAAATGCAGGAGAACCTGAGGATATTTATTTAATTATTTAGCCATTGGACACCACGATGCAGAGCATCTCATTATCATATCCCAAACGACTTTTTTTATTTCCTTTTTATTCAATTTTTCAATATGTGGTCGTTTAGGCAAGCATTAACCAGGTTGTTATATATGCCTAATGGTTTCATTTATTATTCGCAAAATATTTCATCCCATTAAGATTAAAGGCTCTTTTCGCACCACAATTACTCCTTGTCCCTTTCCACTAGGTTTGCATCATTGGATTTTTTGTCGCTTTTTTAGCTTTTTATTTTCGATCTTTCACATGGAGATCGTGGCTAAATATTAATATCTTTAGTATATGCGATGGAGACGATTATATAACTTGTGATAATTAATTATTAGTCTCTCCTGAAGTCGACTCATTAAGGATCAAGTGTAACTAACTCAACATTCTATTCCCTAATACTTTTTTTTAGAATTGTACGTTATGTAAAAGGAAATGTGTTTTGATGCCACAACATTTGCTAATCTTTTTCTATCTTTAATTGAAAAAATGTTTGATTTATGTTATCATTAAACCACGACGTTGGAACTTATTGCGTATTCTGATATATTTTATTTCATGTAGTTCGAAATTTGGTTTGCAACTATTGTTTATCAAAATTTAACTTTGACGATCGGATAGATAGATTCGATTTAATTTTGATCCTAAATCAAATGTTTGATTGTTAGAGTATTTTGCGATGAAAAATTGTACAAAATTTCATTTTAGTATTTGCAGTTATGAATTATTATTAATAATCAAAAGATTTCCATTAATGTTTTTATTTTTCTCTTTCAATATAAACCAAAGCTCCAACTTAACTGGATCTCTTTTCACTCCACCCTCTCATTTTGAGCTTGGTCTCGTCTGACCAGGAAAGCTTCGGAGATTCGCTGGTCTTCGTCTCTTCAGACGATTAAAGCTCTCGGGATTGTCCTGGTTTCTTCTAGTCTTTCAACTCTTAGAGCTTCCCTGGTCTTGGTCTCGGCTCCTCTCTTCTTCGTCTCGTTTTCTCGTCCATATCCTTAAACAATGAAAGACCAGACGAAGGTCCAGGTTGGTCTATCAACTCTTAAAAGGATAAATCCCCAAGTGTCCCTTGTAGATCTGGGCTATTTTAAAATTCAAAACATGACTAAAAATAACTAATTAATTTAAAATTATTGTAAAAATTTACAAGTCAAATTTTGAAAAACATTGAAAAGTAATTTTTATGACAGGTAGTTTTAGACGGGAGCTGCACATGATAAGTATACGTTGGCTTTTTCAAAACAAGAGAAAGGATAAGAACCCAATATGACAATATACCGCAAAGTACCGTTTTTTGTCCGGGACACAAAAGAAGTGAGAGCCCGATAAAATCCCAGGAGTATGAGTGATTTTAAAGAGAGGGGCCCAAATAAAACCCTGGTCATTTCCTCAATGCGCTATTTATTAACATCTTTAACTATTCAATCAATTAACTAGTCGTGTCAATTAAAAATCGATTAATAATGCCACGAAGGCAATTTGATATTAGATTTAAGCTTAAAGTTCTAAAATAAGTCAAAATACATAGTGGAGAAAGTATGGCAAAACATTATCAAATTCATCCAAAGTGCATCAGACAATGGAAAAATAAAAAGATGAACTTGGTGAGTATTAAGTTTCCATACTTAATTCATTCAGGATTAAATTTTTTATAAATGTTTTATTATTTATTTAAATAAACAGATTTCTTAAAGTTTATTAAACAATACCTATATTTGTTTAAGGGAAATTAAAAAAGAGTGACGAGGAAAAAACTAGATGCTGGAGGAAGAAAACTGATCTGTCAGGGTTTTGAAAACGACATCCAAGAATGGGTAGTTGAGGGAAAGACCGTGTTACGAGAAAATTGATCCGTGCTTATGCAAAAGAAATGTACGAAGAGTCGCTAAACCGTTCAAAGCTAATACTCATTGGGTCAAAAAATTCGTGCGTCGTACGGAATTGTCACTTCGTCGAAAAACAACCGAAGCTCAATTTAATACCAAAAGTTTGCAATCAACAAAAGGATGTGGTTATAGTTTCTTCCAAAAACGGCTGGATTAATATAGATTTGACCCAAAATTGGCTTGATGTTGTTTATGGAAAAATGGCATTTCAAAAAAGGGGCAGCTATTTTGGGGCAGCTATAGATGATGATGACGCCATCTAAAATGCATTGCACAACACCAAGGGAAGTCATTCTGGGGACCCTGTACACTGCCCAAACCTACTCATTCAAAAGAATTTTAAAGAGGTGAAAAAGTATTCACGAATTCATGGAAAAGAAAAGAAGTGTGCATGGCTTGTTAAAATTTTTTCTCCCTCACGATTAAGATTTGCATCATTTTTTGAATTTAATTACTAATGTTAAAAACCTTTAATACCTCAATGACGCTTTCATAACTGATGGACCATTTGGTAAATGGTTTAATCAACAATTAACTTATAGCCATTTAATTAATTACGTTTTATTAAATGCTTGCATTTAGATTAAATGGATGAATATATTATGAAAAAGAATTCAGAAACGGAGAGAGAGATCAGAAGGAACGTCGAAGAATAAAAAGAAAAATTCTGCTTTCAGGTAATTGTGAGCACATTTTAAATAAATTAATACAATTAATTATTCAATTTAGTTAAAATATATATGATATTTTAATGATATATTTAATTATTGACTAAATAAGTTTTCAAACTATTTTCTTTCTAACGACCCGACCCAAATTAAAATTGATATATGAAACAGCCGCATTGGGCCTCAAGCTTCAGGACAGTTGCAATTCATACAAATCTGAGACAACGTCGTTTACCTAATATATTCTATAAATGTCGCTTCTTGTCGTTTAGCTCATCTTTGATCTCGGATCTTTTGCAACTGCTAAGCTTCATTGGGCCATATTTCAGAATGTAAACTTTGTAAACCAGAATGTTAACCATTCCAAGATTTATGTTCAACTTCATTTTCGCAACATGCCCCAATTGCTTAAAGACGGCACATAGGGCTGACCGTCCATAAACATTCATAATTTTTTCAATTCCAAATTACTGTTTTAATTTTATCGCTGGCGGTTTTAAGGCGGTTTGGCGGTTTATTGGTATATTTTTAATAATTATTATTATTTCCTTTTATAAATCTATATCGTTGAAATGTTTAATTTATTGATAAAACAAGCATTTTCACATTGAATTACATACAATTTTTACAACCTTTCTTTTCTTTTGAAAATCTTTTGAAATTGCATGCTGTATAATGTATTTTATTATATTTTAATTATTAATTTTGTATTAAATAATTTACAAATATTAGCAATGAAAAATCCTAATTTTAAATTAATTATAAGTACATCTTTCAAGTGATGAGTTTGTGATTTATACTAAGAAACAAGTAGCCAATATGACAGATCGCATCATGATTAAAAGTTGATCAGATTTCAACCAACTCATTATTTCCCTTTTTCAATTTAAGATTCGTTGGATCGAATATGAGGAAACACAAAGTATTTGTAGAATTCGCAGAGGATAGCGAGGGATATCAAGCAATTATAGGACATTATTTCTCATGCTCTCTCTTGGGATAAATAAGATACTTTTGTATATATTGTATCAATCATATTCATCGCTTATGTGTTCCATTAATAAAGTTTCATTTAGTATAAAATTACTTCCTAGTTTTCGATGCTTTTAGAAGTCATGAATGAATAAAAACACTCTTCAAAATATTTATATCTATATCTAAAGCTATCTTATTGAAATAATGTCATCTCATCTCCATTTCCGCTTTTCTTCTACACATTTGGATTTTGTTCACTCATTCATTGTCGGTTGGTTAACCGACTTAAAATGTGTTCACTAATTATTTTTCGAGTAGTACTATATCCTAATATTCTAAAGGTGCAAGGTGTTGTAAATAAGAATGATGACGAAAAAGGTTATAAATGGCGTAGGACGTGGGAGCAGTGGGAGCAGTGGGAGGCAGGTTGTCCGTGGGTGTCAATGTCATACCCTCCATTCCTTTATGGATTATGAATACTTAAGTGAAGATCCCAATGGAAGGAGTGAGTTATTCAAAGGAGAATCCACATTTATTTGCCCCCTTGTCATTAAACTCCTTCTCATATCCCCTTCTCACTCTCACTTTCCATCCCCGTTTCCATTGTAGTTTATTAGGTATATGAATAGGTTTGTATATAATAAACTTAATAGCGTTCAAACCAAGACAATCCAACTCGCATTGGGTTGTTGAGAGAAGGAGTTTCTCATTTTCCGAAAGTGGTGTGCAGCGATGAGCTCCGTGGCCCCTAACTGATTCCACGAGATACTACCATAATACTCTTGTTGGAGCGAAAGTCTTGCATGCCTTACTTTTAGACTTCTTCCACACGATAAGTTCTCTTTTTCCATCACCATCATCAGTCTTGCAATGGTTTTTGGATCTTAAAGTCTTTTCCGAGACCCTAAAAGTGCTCCAGAAACTCTCACATTTCTCGTAATTTGTTTAGAGAGTCATCTGAAATACATTTAAGTTCCACTAGGTTTTGGATTGAGCCTCTCTGGTGTTTGTGTTATATTGATAGTCGTGACTCATTTGCCTTTATCTTGAACACATAGTTTATTTTATTTGATCGTCCCTATATGAACCTGTGTATTCTTCCTGAAGGTTACGAGCGATAAAGGGCTAATCTATCAATCGATTCATTTTTCACTTCAAGTCCTTTACCTTTCTGCTCCATACCTTCTGTGTATGTCTCGTGTGTTTCCAGTTCTAAGAGAAATATTTCTTGTTGAAGTCAAATTGATTTTATTTGTGTACCCTAAGCTATAGAAAAGTCCTTCGATTAGACAATCTGTGAACCCTTCTTTCTCAACCTTGCAGTTATTCATTTGATAATCTTAAAAAAGCATTAAAGTTTTGAGCTTCTCATCGTCTAGTCAAATTGATTGCACATTTATCTTGGTCCATTGAGCATTTTATTGAGTCTCGTTAAACTATTTTCCTTAATACGGATCCAAAAAGGGACAATTTTCATTATAACATTATTATTATTAACCTTCCTGTTCTACCTATCTATCTACCTATATATGTGTTTTATATTGTATATATAGGAAGTTTGCACTTGCAAAGTAAAATCATAGGCATTTTATTTATTTTTAATTTAAAGTACTTGTCTCATACTTGACAAATTAACTTTCTCAATCGTGATACTAAAAACAAGTATATATAAGCAATAATAAAATCAACATTGATTACTTTTAAAATCCATTGAGCTGACGAATAAACTTTTACAAATTTGAAATAATTTACCTAAATAATTACCACACTAATTTGTTTTTTGAGTTATTAAAGGCTAAATGTTGTGAGTTTAATATTAGCTAAAATCGAGTGGTCCGACCTCGCATTTGCAATGAAAGAGTGAGGAAGATGTGTGGTATTGGAACGGAAGTGTTATGGAGATCCTTGCCCATGAGGCATTAAGGAGGGAAGAACATGTTTAAAAAAATTTTTTTCTCATGTTCTTCTGGAGGCAAAAGAAGAGATCGAAGATCCCCCAAAGAATTTCGCCCTCACGATAGACCATATGATTTAAATAAATCCTATTTTTACACAAACGGTGGTCAGATCCAAAACTTTGAGACAAATTCGGCGCCCTACTTTCAAACTCCTTCGCTTGGTAATTTTTTATTTTTATTCTCTAATTTTAGGTGTCAATTATATAAAAACTATCAGGATGCCATTTAGAATATAAATAGATTTATAGTTCATGTTAATATTATTAAATTGTAAATTATATAAAAATTAAATTAGAAATTATTAAAAACAAGAATTTTTCCTATTTAACATTTCGTATGCATTATCTTCATTCTTCATTTTTAATTTTCAGGTGAATTGAAAGTCGGTGATCGGATCATTTGGCTTCGCGAAGCTCCCGATACTAATGAAGCTGGAGTTGTTAAATGGCTTGGAATTATCGACGAGGAGGATATTGCTGGAATTGAGTTTGTAAGTTTCATTACATTTTCTTTTTTATCATTATGTGTACGTATTTATTCAAGGATAATAGAGGAGTAAATATATCATTAAGGATCGACGTCTTGGTCTCGGATCAGGTTTCTACAAAAATAAACAATTGTTCCCTTGTGACTTCAACCACGGCGGACTCGTCGCTGTCGTTGGTCTAATTCTCGAAGAGGATTACTTCAACTCCGTTGTTCCCTTTCCGCATACGAGGTTTGGTGGGAGCTTAGGGACTGCTAGTCCAAGCCCGAGTCCCAGCAGTGCTGGGAGCTTTGGCCCTAATTCACCAAAAGCCCAACGAGGTCCTGAGGAAATTCAAGGCTTTCTCACACCTGGATACGTCGACCAGGGTCCGTATCACAATAGTCCTATCAAGACTGAAGAAATTCAAGACTCAAGGATTCCTGATAACACTGCAACAATGCCTTTAGTGCATATCTTCCCCCCACTCAAGGAAGAAGAGTTGAATCAGATTGATGGTATTTTTTCTTTACTCATCTTACTACTTATATCTATTATGCTCACTGCCTTTTACGCCATTAGTCTAATTTCTCACCATTATTTTTCAGGTCGTATGAAAGGCATTCAGGGTCATCGAAACTCTTGTTATCTTGATGCTACGCTTTTCTCAATGTTTTCCTTTTCTGGTGTCTTCGATACGATCCTTCTCAAAGCACTTCACAGAAAGAACAACGAGCCCTTTGACGAGAGTCTCGCCAGGACTGTTCAAATGATCATGAGGGATCTTATTGTAAGTCCTTTGAGGAAGGATCAGTTTACTCCAGCCGACAATGTCATGAGACTTAGGGAAAGCCTGAAACATCTGGATGACAAAATGATTTCTGAAGAAATGGGTAATTTTAATTATTACTTCCTCAATTGATAATAATTAAATGAGAAATAATATTTATATAATGATAATTTTGTAATAAAGTGAATTCCCCATGAACAAGCTAAACTATTGTAAATTTAATGAATATCGATATTGATAAGGATCATATTTACATTTTATAGATCCGCAAGAATTTTTACAAATTCTCTTCAGCAATGTGATGCATTTACAAGAATTTCTCGCTTTGTCTTCCGGAGAATCCGACTACTTCCATCAAGTATTGGTTCAACCAAGGGCTGATGAAGATAAAATTCAAGTCCCAACCATCCAACAACTCTTTGAGCAGAGTCTGATCATGCAGGATTTAAAGTTGAAAGCCGTCCCTGCACCAGCTCTCATTCTCCAAATGCCTCGCTCTGGAAACAAATTTAAGATGTTTGAAGGAATCCTTCCAAATCTCACTATTGACATCACTGACCTCATTGAAAATAGTAAGAAACCCCATTAAATGCATACCTCTTTAAAAAGATAGACAAATGTATTATTTTTACTTACCCCTATCTTTTGATGGTTCAGCTAAGGAATTATGATAATAATCTTTGTGTGTTAAAGTGAGTAATCTTTTTTCTTTATAGCCCCTCGAACATGTATAATTTGCGGCGGTTTAGCGACTCACGAGTGTCCAAAATGCTATGGTTGTTTCACTACAGGAGGAAGTTCGAAGGTCGGAGGTTCAACGACGTCAGGCGCGGAGTCGACAGCTTTCTGTTCAGTCTGCCTTAACAAAACGCACCAACGAAAGGAAAGGAATTGGCACAAGAACTCATTCACTGAAATTAAATATTCATTCAACACTGCAAATTGCTTTCCGCAACTGGACCCTTTTCGTACACGGAGTGAATTCGATCCGAATCCTTCGTTCAATCGAAATCCCGTGGCACCTGTCCCTTGCAAGTCAATTCCAAGAGTCAAATTAGATCTCTTTGCAGTCATTTGTATTGAAAGCAGCCACTTTGTTAGGTAACGTCATAAATTTCATTAGTCGCTTTTTTCACTAATTTTTCTTTGTATCTACTAAATAATTGAAAATGATGATGAAATTATGTCATTGTGTACAGCTTTGTTAAAACTGGAACTCACCGTACTGCTCCTTGGGTTTTCTTCGATTCGATGGCCGACCGAGTCGAGAATCCAAATGGAACCGGGCACAATATACCTCAGGTTTGACTAAATTAATCAAGATAAAGTAATAATTTGTATGGTATGTACTTACCTAATCAAATTATTAAATATTAATTAAAATGTAATTTCCAGGTGAAACGGTTGCCAAAAATGGGTCACTGGTTGGACCAGCTCGAACAATGTTCTGAGAAGATTGATAAGAAATATCTTGACTCTGTGAGCACCGACCTTAAACGCCTCCTTACTGATCCTTATATTTGTCTCTATTATTCACCCCAGACGTATATGTACGTGTAGGAATGGTGATCCAAATATGTATTATTCCCAATTAACCCTTTCTAACCGTTTCGTTTAATATTTTACGAAATTTTTCTCATATAAGTAAAAACGATCAAAGGAATTGTTTTTAATGGAATGTTTGGTACTAACGATAAATGATGCTTTAATGAAATAAATTAACCCATTAGTGTGATTTTAATTTCTCTTTTTATTACAAGTGCATTGTTTCATTACATAACTACTCAAAATAATAGAGAATTTTTCCTCTTACGGCTCCTTCCATAACTTTAAAATAACGTCAAAAGAGGAGGCCACGTCATTCTCGTCAATATTTTACCTTAATGCACAGGTGAGTAAAATAAGTCTATTAAAAAACAAAAATAATTAAAATAACATTTGGCCCTTAAACACATTAACCCTTTTTTAAACACTTCTTTATTAGTTAGTTAATTATTTGTATTATAGAATTACAAGTTACTTAATAAACAAAAAGTTTTTACAATTATTAAAAAATGAATACTTACTTAAATATACAGGACCGGCTATACGTTGTAAGTTAGAGGAATTAATGGACTGCTACAATTTGCCCGATAAATAAGTAGAATATAACACAATTCAAAATGTAATTATTTAAACAATTATGATCGGATAAATATAAACTAAAAGTAATCCCATAAAATAAGCTATAAAAGCCAAGGTAACGTAAATGAGTCTTGTGTCTAAGTGTATTTCTACATGTTAACCTAACATATACAAGAAAATAGAATCAAATGTACCGGATTTTGGGTATATCTGCACGTTTTTACGTATATGTACTAGTTTTTAATTTAGCTGGCCAATCTAATAATAATACAATCATCTGAGTGGATCTCCAACGAAGATCACTCAGACGCTTTCCTAAAGCAAACTTGAGTACATGGAAACATTTTCATATATTTAACATGAGAAATTCATGTGAAGAGAAACTTAATTTGATGAGTAAATCATGGTTAAACGGTTGATTATTTTAAGAACTAATCATAAGGAATAAAATCAGACAATAAATGGCTTCATCGGTCTTCTGTGATTTGGGAAAACCCGCCAACGAGTATAAATTTTGAAAAGGGTACTTACAGCTACTTACAACTCGTTTTGTTTGAAATTGAGTGAACAATTTCAACAACAATCTATTTGACTTATTCTTCTTAAATTATAGGTTATCCCCTTGGTACAATCAAATTCGAGGCCAAAACTCAATGTTGCAATAATCCAGAATTAAAATTAGTGGCTGGCAGCAAATTTGAAGATTCGACATTTGAAGGCAACGTGGAATGCAAATACACTCCACCTCGGATATAGTCAACTCCAAGGGAGAAGTCAATTTCGTTGATTATAGCCAAGGTTGACTATACCCGAGGTTGACTTTTATGCAATGGAGTATTGACATATGTAGCATAATTTAGAGTCTTAACAAATTTCAATTAAATTCTATTCTCTTCAACTTCTTGTTTATTTGATAGTTAAGATTAAATATTTTAAGTATTGACATATTTTTAGTTGTGTCAATTTAATTTTATTACAAAAATGAGGCTTTTGACACCATTTTGTGACTATATGAGATGTCAACTGCTCTGGGGAAGCGAAAATTTGTTGACTATAGACCAGGTAAATTTGTGATTATAGCCGAGGTCTTTAACATTATATAGTCTATCCCTTTGCATGGATATAGGGAAATGTTGACTATAACCGAGGTGACTACATCCGAGGTGGAGTGTACAAAGTTCCTGAATACGGAGTCACAATCACAAAGAAATAGTGCATGACGAATGAAATGATCTTTGAAGCAGAATGTGATGAAAAAATCAAACCTGGAGACAAAGTGGTTCTCGTTGGAGGCTTCAACCCAGACACTGGAGCCAAGAATGGCCAGGGCAAGGTTTTCTACAAAGTGAATAATGCCATTGCCGAGGCCAACCTTACAATCGGGGACGAAACAAACATGACTGTTAATGGAGTGGTCGTCGGAGGCAAAGGTTTCCTTGGAGGATACCAACTTACGTACGACACCCAAGAGGGAAAATTGACTCCATGGACAAGAACTCCATGGCTCTTCTCTATTGTGATCCTGATGTTCAAGTGGGAGGGAAAAAGACAAACATTTGAGAAAGATACAGCGTTCGTTCTACCAAAGAGTCTCTGATCATTCGGAAATGGCAGCTCAATTCAGCTATGCTCCAAACGGATTCATTCAAAGTGGACCAGCTCCAAGAGGTACTCAACCGAGGAGAACTTCGCAAACCTCTCCAGACGGCAGTGGACAAGGCCCTCCTCTTCAGCAAGCACCACCGCAACCGGGACAAACATTGTCATCTTCAATCAATTCCGACGATCAGCTTTCAGCATTGGAGGACGTTACCCTGATGAGAACAACGCAATCCGAGGCAAAATTAATTGTGAAAGCGAAGTAAGTCTCAGATACGAAACGAAGGCTCGGGATGGAACCACTTGCATCGACATGAAGAATTTCTCAAAAGGAGGACACAGAATTTTATGGTGTTGAATTCTTCCTCAATTCCTAGTTCTTCCGCTTGGCTTAAGAAGAAATAAGCTTTATGAAATTTAAAGTATTGAACAAATTCACATTCATATTTATTTGATGAAATAATTCCTGTATTTTCTCATGTGGGATATTTATATTTTACTGATTTATGTGTAAATTTTGCAAATTGGTTAACAGATGAAATAAAATTTCAGATATTTTAAAACAGAAATACAAATAATTTTATTTTATTTCAATTTTAATCGCTCTTTGTTATATCTTTTGAAGAAGGATTTTCCAATCTCATAGGAGGAAATCATAATTGCGCAAGCTGGAGCAACTTTAACAATGCGCGGAACTAAACCAGTAAAAAGTCCACTTATCCCAGAATTAGTATAAATTTTCTTTAAAGCTTGATTTGTCGACATTAGTTTGCCTAAAAGAAAAGAGAAAAGATAGATAAAAGATGTAGTATTATATTACAATAATGGCGAACACAAATTAAATAAAATCGTGTGATTATAATTGGATCAGATATTTAAGATTAGAATTAATAATAAATGAGTAATCAAAATTAATCAAAATTGCAAAAATAAATAATAATTTGATGATGAAATTACAATTTTTATAATGAAAATTAATTACCTTTATTGCCCATATCAAGCTCTCCAAGTTCAATCTGTTTATGAGTCTTCACAACGTCAAATGGTAAGGTAATTGTTCCTGCAATCTATCCAAATATATATAAATAAATATATTTATTTTTATTATTTTATGAAAAGTGTATTAAAATTAGGATGACGAATTCTTGATAAATGATTGCCATATGCATGAGTAATATACTAATAACTTTAATTAAAATATTAAAACCAAATCGAAAAGAAAATTTACAGTCCCCGCTGCAGCTCCAGCGAAGAAACTGAGTCCAATTGATGGATCTTCAGAATGACCAAAAAACTTTTTAATCGTCTCATATCCAGTCCAATAGATTGCTGCATAAATTCGATTATTACAATTTAATAAAAAAAATGTCAATAAAAATATAAACTTTCGATGAAATTACCTGAAAAGGGAACATCTCGCATGATTGTTGGACTCCAACCCATCCAAAACCCTCTAGCGCCTTTTACTTTGTATAATTCGGAACATGCTTTGAGTAAATCTGAAATAAAGCAGTTTGATTATTATGTAAATTATATCATTTTACTAGTATTTCATAACAATGGTATAATATTGCTTAATCGAATAGTTTTGGTTATTAAATACATTAATTTTTACCTCTGTATGATAACACTTTCGACTGCATTTTTGTTCTAATAAGTTCAAGTGGAGAAATAAAACTAACAGCCCAAGTCCTAGCAAGGCCACCAGACAACAGAGGTATCCAAACAGGTTGATAGTGAACTCCAGTCATCGACACGTATTTGTCTTTAATTTTAACTCTCAATTGCTCGTATGTAACAAAGTAAATTATAGTTGAAGGAACTGCCATCACTAATGTTGGAGGCAACCCGCTCCACAAGCTAAAGATTCCTTCTTTTCTTATAATCTGCACAAATGCATCCTGAAAAGTACAAATATTATTTAGAAAACTTATTTTTATAATGTATTACTTTTTGCATATATATTTCTTTAAATTATGAAATGGTATTTATAATATTAATTCTTAAACGATATTAATTTGATAATTCCAATTTTAACTAACCATAGTTGAATTGAAATGACTAGGACGTTTAACCCAAACATTGACTTTGCCATTAACACAGTGACAAAGATGATCCATCAATCCATTGCAGTAAATGAAGCATTTATTTGACAGCATTACTTTTTGCTGACTCTGCAGTCTAATTTTAACAACATCAAGAGGAGTCACTGTAAATACAAAATAGGATACAATTATTATTTAAATTAATTGTTAATTTCTTTCAAATTATTTTATATAAATTTAATTATTCAATTTAATGTATATAGAAATAAAAACTATGAATTTACCTAACAATGATGTGACCAATGCACCAGTGCATGTTGACAACATTTGCTGTCCAGGAGTCATTCTAAATCTCTTTTCGTCATCTTCTAAATCCATTCTCAATTTTCATAAATGGTATTCTTTTTTGAAGTCTCTAATCATTTAATTGAGATGAAGAATGTGATGGGTAATATATGATCCTTTCGATTAATAATCAAAATTTGGAAATTGGTATTTGTTTCGCAGAAAAACAAAAAAATACGTAATTATTTGCAGGTATAAAAGTATAATCAAACATCCAAAAGTCCAAAATTCACTCCACGTCCACAATGTCCAAAGTTGAATCCACACGAGAATCTCATTAAGTCGGGTTTCTCTCTGGAATTGCCGCTTCAATACAAGATGCACCATATAGAAGACTTCCTATTCCTATATTACGAGATACCCTGAGGAAAATGAGAAAAATCTCTTATTAATTATTAATTCTTTAATGATAACTAACGACCTCAACGGTAAGGATCTTCTATACCTTAATAACGGTGCGCCGTGTGATGTTTGTGTGATTACATTACATTATTTATTATAATTTGCTTTCATGTTTTATTTAGAAAAAATATTATTTGAAATCAACTTTATATAACTTTATTTAACATCAGATTTATTTTAATAATTCAAAATAATTTTTAATTATTATTGAGTAGTTTTCACTTTCAGTATTCAGTACCTATAAAGAGGACTGATTTGATCATTTAACTAATTTTTTAGTAATTTGTTCAAATTTTGGTAATACGTATTGAAATATTTGTGTATTATATTTATGTAAATGATAAATGAGTTTTAATAATATTCGCATCAAAAATTATTTTTAACTAAATTTTATATTATTTAAAATAACCTTTTCTTGACCATTCACGAAAACACAGGCATTTGTACCAAATGATACGCTGCGACACAACATACATAACTTTACAATAATTGTTATATGTTCAATTTTAAAAAAATAGAGATGTGTTTACAATATAAACAATTTGCATCTATTAAGAGTAGTATGTACAATAAAGTACAAAGTTCTACAAATGATGGTGTGAGGATGCTGTTGGTTGATTTTAATGATGAGACCTTGGCTCCTTTCTTAAGCAACTGGCTCCTCAGGGATTTTTCCGAAATTATCATTGAGGCTGTAGAGTGATGGAGCATCAGCACATGGGACAGAGTCTTCAGAACGGGCGCAAGTGAAGCTTTCCTATAAAAAAAATAAACAATGACAACATTGAGGAACTTCTTTAATAAGGAGGATCAAATCAAGACTCCTCAAATAAGGAAGTATCAATGAAGATGAGATTTGTGATTTGTGAAAGAGTCGAGGCTCTCGCTTGGATTGAAATATCTGCATATGCATAATCCCATGCATTATGCTCGACCATTGAGCTTCTCTGATAAAGATGAGGCAACGTCACAGAATGTATGTAATCTTCGTTTGTAAATCTCGAGACACGATGTGAGCAAGTAAAAAGCAAACCTGGTTGAAGATCGTCTCTGGTGGGCAGATGAAGCTGAAAACGAAAATTGAATAACTATAAAACTCTGCATTTTCAAACCCGGGCCAGTCAAATCAATTATTTTAAATAGGCACTACTGTTCTCTACCTCCACTTGTACATCTTCTCTGTTCCATCAGGGAAAGAGGCAGGCAAACAAACGTGGAAGACCTTAATAAATGAGGAATTAGAAACGGAGTTCTTAGCTTCTGATTAGAAGGATCCTTGACGAAGCTGATTGCGATAAAGGTGTGTGAATGGGAATGTCGCATGCATGAGAGCTTGGATCTCGTAATCCATTAATATGTATGGATATGGGTGAATAGAGAAATAAACCTAGAAAAAAAACTTCCTTCTCGACCTGACCTGCTGAGACTACGTAAGCAACTTCATTGTTAAAACACATACTTACACATTCCAAGAGAGTGAGGTATATGCTGGCAAAAGGGAAATGAGAAGAGTACAATAAGTCAAAGTCATTGGGGTCGCAAGGATCGTTAGAATGAAGATGAGTAGAAAAACGAAGCTTCTGTTTCCTGCCGCCTTTAACCAGTGGTCGGCTCTCTTATAAATGTGAAATAATGACTTCTCTACATGAGGACCTCATCTCGTCATAAGCCATCCCTGCCCTTTGCAAATTCTGTGAACTGTTTCGTAGTCACCGCCGCTGGAGTCTTCTTGCTACTTAAAAAAGTTATGTTGTGTTCTTAGCTCACAAACAAAAGAAATCCTATAGATTTGAATGGAGCGGACGTTTAATAAGTGAGAAGTCTCATTTGTAAATGTCTTTTGTTGAGACGAGAATTATAAAGTGTATTATAGACCTGGCTGCAGGATGTATAATGGATGTAAGAAGATTGCAGAAGTGATGAGTCTGCATTAATTAATTTAAATATTCCTTTGTTTCTTCGTCTGTCAACCTGAGAGTAATGATGGATCTTCTTCCACTCCATTTCATTTTTTAATACTCTTTTCCTCATCTGCTCTGATACGTTTTCGAAATGTCTCTTGTCCCTTGCATAAGAGATATATGTCATCCTAATTCCGACACAAAGGCTAATGAGTGAATAACGTGGTTGGCAGCAAGCAGCAATGAAGAGGAGAATGGCAAATTCTCAATCCTCGTTTTTCTATTCACAATTACCTGGCAATCATTGTCGACGTCCTATAGAATTCAAAAATAAAAAAGAGTGATTATTTTACGTTTATTTGTATAAAGTGAAATAATGAGGGGACTCACAGCGTAATATCCATAAGTTTTCCCTTCGCAGCTGAAAGTATCCACGATGTTGGACCTGATGGCTGTCGAGTTACTTGGAAGTCCAAGTGGCTGTTCTTCAAAGTCTTCATTCTGTTCCTCTGCCTGTCGGGCAATCTGAGAAAGGCATTGGACACATAAAACACGCTCCATATATTTAACAACAATAATCCATTTTATATGATTTTCCCATAAAGGTTCGCGAGACGGAATGAAAGAATAGCCTCATCATCGTCATCCCACCCCAATCTCTCTCATTTCGACTACATAATCGATTGTTTGTTCTTCAATACTTTCACTTCTACTTAGGGCTTAAGTAATACTCTCGCACAAGAGGAAACATTCATTCTGCCTCGAGTTCTAAATTAATCCTCTTTAATGTTCTCTCCCGACTACCTTTTTATCTGCTCAATTATGGAATATTAAAAGTAATCCCTGTAATTAATGGTTTGAATTAATTGTACACCTTCATACTTCATTTGTTTAAAGTCGTTTAATGACTCGCGTAATTGCAGAAAACATTTGCCCATAATTTGCTTCTAATTTTGATTCAAATGCATATCTAACTGTGTCGTAATAATATTACTGCGTAACATTTATAGCATTCATCGGTGTTGAGGTCATTAGGTCATCTCAAATAACTATTTGTGCATAATTGTGTATTGGTTAACCTGTCTTATTTCTCAGGGTCCGTGTTATTCAGCTTTATCAGGTGATAAGTTTTCGCTATCTCACTATAGGTTGAATTATAATTAAACGAAAGTTCTTCTGAATATTCCTTAAAGGTCATAAATGGCATTTTTAAATTGAAATATAATTTAACTATTCTCATATCTCGTATGTTTAATCATTAATAAAATAAATGCTAACTTGCTAAAAAATAAATATACCAGAGATATTATAGCCCTAAGATTATCATTCCATTCACGTTTGTTTTGCAAATGAAGCGAGGCTTAAAGAAATAGTAAATCATTCACTATTCAGTTTGAGCAACAATTCAGCATTAATAAAGTTAAGAGAATGAAATGAATGAGGAAGAAATATTTGATCTTAATCTGAATTAGATAGTTAATCTTGTGCTTTCACTCAATCCTCTTCTTTAGAAACAAAGAAAGCGAGACAATGAAGACGAGTGTGTGTGTGTGAATTATGAAGTGGAGTATCGCTTACCCTGTTGGGATGACCGCAAGCTGCGGCCGCGAAGAGAGCCACGATGGCTGCAAAAGAAAATTGAGTATACAGTTAATGCTATTACATAGCCACACATATTTAGATTAACTTCCTCTAGCCGAAGACAATGGGGCTAATAATGTAAAGGACTTGAGATTTAAAAAGATGGGAATCTTTGAATCTTTAATTGAATGTTTCAAGCTCATGCTTCATTCAAGAGAAGAAGAGAAAATCATAATTGGTAAGCTACAGGGGATCTTTATATGGAATATTCTAATGATTACAAATGATCTTCGAAGGGACTTGATGAATGAGAATAATACACTCTCAGATTCTTCATACTACTACTATCTTGAGCCAGTTTTAGTTATTATTTTCATTTATTAAACCTTCGTCTTTTTAATGAGAGACTTTATCCAATTGGAATTTTATTCAAAAAAGAATAGTGCTAATTACGTCTTCAGTAAAAGAATAAAGCTTAAAATCATAATTGTGTTCTTACCAAAAGAGACGTAAATCTTGTTCATTGTTAATGAGATGAAATTACTTGGAGCTGACTAGCCTAAAATAAAAGGAAGTCAGATAAAGGATATTTTTTAATTAAATTAATAATAAAATGCTATAGCTCTCAGCTTTTTGAATTTCTCTTTGACAAAAAACACTGTTGATGTTTTTGAAATAATCATTCACACATTAGGACACCACTCAATCAATCCGAAAAATTTAATCTTGAAAATTTGGCGAAAATCACAATGACACAGGAAGGATCCTTAGAGAGACTTAAAGCAGGGCAGAAAACACAAGTAATTAAAAGTAGATCACTAGGGCGCCTGAGTTGGGTAAAGATGACCCACCTGAGAGGTGTCTTGCGGGAGAGAGCACAAGTCGATAGAGCTGATGGACAAATTCTGATCAAGTCCTCAGCTCCCATTCATTTATATACTCAAGTCCGAGGATGGGAATCTGCAAGGATGATGAGAGAGGCTGACGATGAGCAGAAGCATATGAGAAGAAGGGTCCTTAGGAGCCACGAAATCCTCTCACTCTCAACCGCTCTTTTCCACTTCGTCGTCTTCACCCATGATTAGGGATGTGGGGGTGTTTTTGTCGTTGTGAGCAGTGGCCCGCTCCCTGACACCACACAGCACAGCCCACAAACATTCAACACCTACGGCCCTTTCAGGTGACCGCTGTTTCATTCCAATTCCCTATATTTAATATTAGCCGTTTCCTAAGGACACTCGCTTCATTATCATGAGTGTTCATTATTAATTTGCCTCGCATCTTCAGCTCCTCGCTCATGTGTCAAAATCTCGACGGTGGGCTCCTGCTCCCAACCCTATATTTAATGGGCTCTTCTCTTGCTGTGAGTCCTCGTCGCACTCATCCCGTAACCCTTACAAATATTCATAAAATTCTTGGCTCGAGTGAAGAAGAAGCGTGATTTACTCGCTTCGTGAATCGAGAATTTGCATATACATCTTTAGTCAACGAAATAGTCTATGCTCTCTCGTACGTACGTAGTCTATACTCACTCCTTTGCAGATTGCACTTTTAATTTACATTCTAATCTTCTCGCAAATTAATATACGTTTTCAAATGTTTCGTAAAAAATTGTTGAATAATATTTAATAATAGGTACATTCATTCATAAACGCCTCAATACTCCGAAATTCAATTACTACTTTTCAATTTGAGCAAGGTCTAGGGAGCCGCCGTGCATGACTCCACATGATGGGGAGAGGATGAGATGATATTGAAAAGTGTAAGAGGCTCATAAGAAAATATTCCCTGCTGGTCTTTAAAGATTTTGAGTCCAATTTCTTCTCTTCGCTGCTCATTGAGTTCTTTATCAGGGGAACCAAACGTAGTTAACATATCATGAATAAGCATCCTTTGATTGTGGTTAAAAAGCGATGATTGTGTGTTTAATATAGGAATTAAAGTGGGACCACTCACTTCATTTTCATTAGAAGCCTTTTACGTAATTGAGAGATCGTGCCGATTCCCTGGACAATTTAGGTTGCATGCTTTCGACTCCTTCTACTCGTGAAAATGTTGAGAATGCCAATCCTTGAATGAACTATCCTCAATGAATCACTGTATTTCTTTAACATTAATCTTCTCAAAAATGGTTAAAGATGAAAGGAAAATAAATTTAATTTACTAATTAGTCCTTGATACTCTTATCTTGATTCTCAACGGCTCTGTTAGTTCTGCAATTTTTTAGGTTAACTTGAAAATGATGTATCAATCAAATATACTTATTTGAATTGTAAAATTAACCAAGCTAAAGCATTAAGATGCATCTAATGCTTGAGATTTTCAACTAAACTTAGAGCTCTAACTATGTTTATCTTGAATATTTTTAATTTTTATATTATAAATAAATAGGAATTATGCATCATTGTCTTTTTGTGCGTATGAGCATGATATATGATGGGATGTAGGTGAATTTCAATGAAAATGAACAAAGTTCATCATTCATCTTCTATCCTGCAGAAATGAGAGAAGGCTTTCTATAACTGGAGGATATATTTAATGCAATTTAAGCTTGAATGTAATGATGCTTACCTGCTGTATAATCATTTTGCCTCTTAGCTAGGTCATCATTGTCATTTTTGCATGTGAGACTTTGGGACTATTAAGTGAATCTTTTCTCTCATCCCTCTCGTCGTCTTACATTCACTTTTACATGCACCGCTAATGAAAAGTGTGCCCGAACCAAATCAAAGGGAGCCTTCTGCCACGAAGAGATTCAATTAAGAACCATCAAAACACTTTCCTCTCATTCTCGTAAAAAATTAACAATGAAAGCTCAAATTTCATAAATAGAATTTTTAACTCAAATTGCAATGACGCTTTTTCGCTCAAAAGAGGAAATGAAAGGTACGATATAGTAAGGCATGTAAAGGAGCATTAGTCATTATTCTCATTTTATAAATTGGGTAGAGCCTCTGCTAATTGAGGAGTGGGAGAGAAATTTAGAGTAGTGAGAGACTTCTTTCTCTTTAAGTAAACAATGGAGGACTTGTCAATAACAGCCTATTATCATTATCATGTCATAATAATTGATAATGATTACGATAAATAAAACAAATAGGACGAGCGACTTCCATTCTCATAACAATATTATCCCAAGTACACAATGTCTTCCCATATCGATTGAACGGTTCCTTTTATAAATGGACGATCATTGTTCTTTTCTCATCTTCAAATATGCAGTCAGGGAGCCGTGTTTAGACCAAATAAGAAGCGAACCCTTCGTGGAGAACTTATTCACTTCATCTTCGTTTTTGGGAGAACAACTCTCCCTTTCATTTCTAATACTTTAGAACCAAATGGTTAAAGCCAGTATGTAAAGGAAGATCTCTTGATTTGAGTGATGGATGTGTGGATGATGGATGTTTGAAGCTAAAAAGTAAAACAATAGGAAATGGCATGCATCAGATAATTATTAATACGAGTCAATTTTGGAAGAAAAGAAAGAAGAGCAGATGGATGACGTAAAGGAAGAGATGTTAATGTACGTAACTATACGCTAATAAAATATATTGTATTATATTTATATCATAGAGTTTGAGTAACAGTAATTCTTGCTTATTCAAACTAATTAAATGTTAGGAGTTAGGTGGTTAGAACCATATTAATAAGCTTACAGATCATACTAATTCAGTAATTAAGTATGTAAAAACTTTTATTACTTGATCTTTGAACATTAAGTTCACAAAAGTTCTATACTAAATATTAGATTTTTTGTTCTTCCTTTACTGTTATTATAGTTTATAAACAAGTACAAAATTTAATTCAATTGGCTATATTCTATTTGTTCTGTCGCCAACTATGAATTTTATTATACCAAGCATTGGAATTAAAAGGAGTTTTTAAGAACTGCGAGCTTTCACTTTCGTTCGTCTCATTAACTTCGCTAGACTATTATCTTAATATCTAATCGTGAGAGTAAGCAAAGATGAAAAGGTGTTGTATCTGCCAAAGCAAGCTTGTGTGTATCCCATTCCATTTCTTTTGACTCTCTTTGGATGATTCATAATTATAAAATGATTTATTAATTATCGTTTGGATTTCGAGTCATGTTTGCTCTCTGTGATGAAATTAGTAGTGTGATTAGGTACTCATTAAAAAATCAGTTAGCTCTTAATCATATTATTTTCCGTTTAAGACTCACAAACATTTTACTAAAATTACATTGTGTTTCACATTTATTTCAATAAAAAATTATAATATGCATATTTTACAAATAATTAATCAAAACTCCTGTTTTAAAAATGTAATTATAATTATAGAAAGTTAGATCTTCATATTAGATCATCAGATTTTCTTGCATGCACCTATAAAAAGCATTGAAACTCGTGTCATTCATATATGTTGATTTTCAAATCCTGTAAAGAAATATTTCTCAACCTCATATATTTATAAGAATGATTTTAATTGTAGGTAGGTAATCTTTCAATAAAAAGACAATGTTTGTATTTCCTTTGAATTCCCTCAGAAGGAATGTCATTTGTGAAATAAAATTATTCTTTCTTGTCAAAGTTTGGTGTAAAGGTTGAAGAGGACTCGATCTCCTTGTGTTTCTCTCCTTTACTTGGTATCGTCAATTTAATGTATTTAATTTATTGATGGCTCAACTCTTTTTGGGGGTCATTCTCATTAAATGAATGAATCTTCATTTAGAATAAAACACAACTAATTATTTTAGCCAAATGCAAATATAAAAATAATTTTAGCATGGTCAAGGTATTCAAGCATTTTATTTCTGTTCTCGTCATAAAAAGCGGCCTTTGCTTCACTCATTCAATATTTCTTTTATCGAGTTTTATAAATATATTGAAATATTTGAAATGCATATTTGAATACTCATGCAGCGTATTTGGCCTAAAAAGAATTTTTTCTTATGAGGAGAACAAAAAATTCTCTCTATAGTCTCTACGCTTAATAAAATGAGCTACTCATAGATATTCAACATGAATTATCTAGTATGATAGCATGTGTATTAGGTAGTATATTTTAAATAAGTGTCAAGATAAAAGTATGAGGATATTGTAATGACATATATAATTATAGCCATGTAATTGTATTAAAATGTTTTTTCATAAATAGTTATATACTTAACTCTGTATTATAATTATTGTGAGAAGGTTTGATAACGAATATTTGAATTGGTTGTTCATATTGATGACTTGCTTTTATAGTTATAAAACTAATCAGTGTAATCAGTCTTTCGAATTGCCAGATTTACTTCTTTGATATATTCGTGAAGAGTTCCAGACGAGGATTAGCTCATTATTTTTATATTAATATTGGAGATTAGTTTCTCAATCTGAAGGCACATTGAATTTCTGCAAGAAGCAATAACCATTCAAATAATTATTGGCCACCTCTTTTTTCAATCACAGTTTTGAGTTAAGAGTCAATATCACCTTATTACCTAAAATTTACCTATAAATAAACAATATAAAATATTAAGGGGTCGTCTATCGTCATATTTGTCCATTTTGGTTTGTATTTACTTTAGAGAATAACTTTTATCGGGAATTGAGCACGGTACGGTTTATAATAGAATGCCAAAGAAAATATGTGTGATATTTGTTTAAAAATGAATTTAATTCGTCGAATTAACCAATTCTATGAAATCTGATTAACTAATATTTTATATTTCTCTTCGATTTCTATCCTTGGTACAATGTAATAGAAATATATCGTGTGTCTCTTCTTTAAGTAAGGTCTACTTTTGTCACCATTACCATTGATTGTAACATCAATCTTCATCATTGCACAAGAACGGAGAGTGGAAGGGGCAAATGGGGCATTCTCTTATCCTTTATTGAGAAGATGACTGAAGGTACAGAGTAAGACTTGCTTCAGTAGGGCTTAAATAGCCTCTCGACCTCATCTCACACTTCACAATCACACGGAGAGATCGGCTTGAATCATTACTCAGGCAATCCCGACAATGGTTGTTATGAATGCTGGATTTGAATCGTGTTTAAGGTCCTATTCCTAGACCAACACACTAATCGTAAAAAGATCGCGTCCTTCTTAATCATCAACTTTCCATGTAATGTGCAATGTGGACTTATAATTCGCAATAATCACCGTATTAAAAATACGCTCATGTTCTATTTTGTGAATATGTGACTCAGCTTCCGCCATAAGAGCCGAAGAAGAATAATTAATTTTAAACAGGAGATTATATTCCAATGGAATGTGTAATTCCTGCATGAATGAATAGCTCTTGTTTGTCCAACTACTTTCTCCCTCAGAATCCCAATCTATATGGATAGAAGGCAGACTGAAGAGTAAACAAACCCTCATTCAAGCGTCATCCATCACCCGTCAATTTTTCAATTCCTCCTTCACATCACAAATTCCTAAATGCAATAAACTGCATTTGATTTTCTAAAACTCACTTGATTTTCTTTCTTGGCGGTAAACAAACGACTGACGTGAAAATTAAATTGTCTTACTTTATTTGAAATGTTTTTCTCATTTTGGGTATTGCATAGCTGAAAATGAAAACCAGTCATGAAGAGCTTAATATTTATATTTGTAGTTGCTGGATGGCTCAATTTTATTTAAATACTTCCAATGTATATGAACAACTTTAAGATTGTACTAATATTAGTATAAGATTCAAAGAGATTGTACAAGGAGGATAATAAAGAAATATCTACGTGTTAGGATGTAATAATGCATTATGTTGGCAACATGGGAGACCTTTCATTACAATGATTAGGATATTATGTAATGACTCGAGCCCCCTTAATTTTGGCTCATCTTCATCAGCCGGATCATTTGACATAGGTTGGACATGAAGAGGAATTCAATGGTGTCTGACATGAGAGTAAAAAATACTCCTCGCTGCTGCACCTCACCTTCTCCTCCTGCTGATTCATTGACGACTCCCTCCTTTTCAATTTATCGCGAAGAGCTCTTTCGTTAGCAATGTTTGTCAATTAAAAGACGAACATTTCGTATGCAATATTTTGCATTCATATAAACCGTTTCAACCTCTAATTGAATGTATGTATTGGCAAGTAAAGATATTCAGTTTTTGACTATAAAAAAGTTCACTCGTAGCTAATATAAAACCCTTAAAATCCCACTAATGTGCATAAGTGTACAGCAGAACGAACCATGAGTTTATTACTTCATGGATTGTAATGGAGAACGTATCAACTTTATGTTAGAACACCTATTCATTCATATGTATAAACGGACTTAAGTTTTCCCATATAAAACTTGCATGAAATCTGAATCATGCTTATTTATTCAAATTCCCCTTTCTATTGTTTATTACCATTTGTGTTTCATGAATCCTGGGTTGGTGGATGTTGAACACGTAATCGCATGTAGTTATAAGCTATGGGGAATTTGAATTGAAAATCTTTGATTACTCATGATTACAATCATTACTTATCTCGATTTGCAAATACGAAGAATAATCTTCTCAAATTCTATCTTATTGTTAGATGCTAATAAAGGATGGGCCCTAGCAGTCTGGTAGGAAGGGTATGAGACACGTGAGTGAATTAATCATCTGGGTTTCTATGAAACTTATCGTGATGCTTATTACAATCTCTTAATTGCCCTATGAAAATACTAGATAAAGATATATTAGGGAGCTAAAGATTTTATTGTCGGAATTCTAGCATATAGGTACTCATAGTCAGTAGTTTAGAGGTACAAGATGAATGATGCACTTTGTGTACCTAATAATATAATAAAATACGCCCATAAAGTTTGAATCTTAACTTTTCAGTTTCAGTTTCACTTTTAAATGAATAATTTACAGGCGAATATAGTCACTACATCATATGACCGTATTCTAGCTATGTATCAGAATATTAACAAGTGTAAATGTGAATGAATACTTTAACACATTTTGGCTCCCTGTAGATGCGCTACGAAATTTTACTTTTCTGTACGAAATACAAAATATTTAACTTCCAGTATATTCACGTCATGTGTACTCACGCACAACGCACACTGCTCTTTGTATTGTCATTGTCATAAGTGTTACATTATACCAGTGATACTTAAATGAAGAATATGTATGATAAGAAAAACTAGTTTTCCCATTTTTCCTATAAATGTCCATCTTATTGTTAGATGTGGGAATTGATAAGTAAGAATTTATGCTCAAATGATATGTTTTCCAAGTAAAAACATGATATGCATGAATATGAGCTATGCGGCTCCAGGTCCAGTTAAAGTTAATTTAATTTTATGATTATACTTCTTGTTTTATTGCTTCATTATCACTGTTCTTCTCCCACAGACCTCAATTGATATATAGTTAAAGTTCTTTTGCCCATTATAAGTTCGCTGTTTGGATGAATTGCCTACTGAATATACCTCGATATATTCTATCAAAAATTGCAAAAAGAAGGATTTTATAGATGAAAAGAAAATTTGAGCAATCTGCAAATGACATCAACATTTTCCACAATGAAAATTATCATTAAATTTCTTTCAAGTTAAATATACGAAAAACTATTACAGATAATAACTTCAACAAATATATTTATTATTATTCGCTAAAAATTTTTAAGGGTATAACTTAATGAAACTTATTAGGTATATGGGTGCCATTTAGATTTTTTTGTGATTTTATATTTTTAAATTGATGATGATATAGGGCTAACAGATTACAAATAATTGATCAATACAATGTTTCCCCTAATTTATTAATTTGAAAATTTTATTTAGGACAAATAGTTGTAGTAGTATTTGCTTCAAAATTAAAAGTATCTTTTCGCCATTTCAAAAACAAAACCAATAGCCATTATGTGTACCTTCATCCTTGATGCTAATTCAATTGATCTATAGATCTGTTCTATTCTTTGTGGCTTAAAAAGAAATGTCGATGAGGTTCAATATATAAAGAATTCAAGACTTCTTTGTTCTTTATTTCTAGAGACAATTGGATCATTCTTTCCTAATTATGTCATATCTGACCATTGACCAACAGATCCTAGGAATTTAGACACTACACACTTTTCGAACTAATATAGCACCCACACATATGAGGGATACTAGTTCACGTATCTACTTTATGTGTGAACGTATATTCAATGATGCAAAAGTAAATCCAATCAGTCGTGACGATTTCAAGATGAAGAGCAATTCCATTTCCATTCATTCGATTCAAAAAGTATTAAGAACTTGGCCTTGTCAAGTTAATTTAATATTGATAAACAAAGGATCCTATTCTCTTAAAACCCTTAATATTATACCTAAAACCTAACACAGTAGAATTTATTTTATTTTTATTTGTTTGAAATTTTCATGTAAGAAGATATGCTTTTTTGATTATTAACTACATGTCACTATTGCTTAAAATAAGGTCTTTGTAAGCTTAATGTTTTCAAACAAGTACAAGTTACTTTTATTATGTATGAATTTTATGCAAAAATGTAATGTTTGTTATTGGGCTACAATTACAAAATTAAAATTCTTTATGAAATTGAATGTATATACATACAATCTTCAAGTTCTACCCAGTCCTACAGAAAAGAGTTTCATGCAAACAGGAATCAAGGAAGGAGGATAATTCAATAAAATATGATGTAATATGAGATCCACTACAAACAACAATGAATTCTTACTATGTAAATAAATTATATGTTAGAAACATGTCTTAGAGATTCTATTGTATGAGTTTATTATATGAAAAATATATTTTCTTTGTAAAGTTAACATAAATGGAGAATATGTGCTGAATTCGGGGAGTGATCAATTTATAATGTATGCGTGGTACAAACAAATTGCGTAGATTTCTTGTAATTTATAGACCTCTTGAGACACGGTATTTTCAAAACATTTGGGTATTAGTGGAAAAATAATAAATGAAATATATTTTGAATGAATTAGTCATAATCTACAAATGCTTGAAATTTATTTTATCTTCTGCACAAGAATGAACAGGCAAGATTTTCTGTTTGTGTTTCTCTTCCAAGATCTTAAATACTAATGAAGATTGATCGTGGACTTATTGTTAACGAAATGGGCACGATTGACATTATATCCAATTGTTCGATCATTTACACTGATAGAAGTGACGCTAAAAGTTAAAGGAGATCATAAGTTTTTTAGTTGCCTGTCTTATTAACTAAATACTTTGATAAAAGCTTAAAGGAAAATAATGTTCCCTATTATTATCCCTAATAATATATAATTACCCCTAATATATTACCCCATAGTATATTTTAATGAAATTGCGTAAATGACATGAAATATGTTAAAATTACTAAACACTTAATGTTTGGCGGTCAAAATTTGCATAATACCCCTATATCTAGATTTCAGATTTGTTCCAAATCCTATGAATCGCCTTTTGTAGAACTTTTATCATTCTCCTTTGAAAGATGTAAAATTCGCAAATTCTTATTTGCGAATTGGGCTTCTTAGCCCAAAAATAAAGTTATAGTTTATTTGATAATTAATATTACAGCGTGATTCAATGATAAACTATAATAATTTCGGAATTGTCGTTGGGTGGCTGGGGTGAATTTTAATGCTAGGCCTAGTCTTTTGGCTAAATCGATAGTGCTTATTACGAATCCGAAGGAATTAGCCGTCGCTCTCTTAAAATAAGTTAGTTAAAGAAGGTTAAAATTGAATAAGTTTCCCTATTACTTCTATTATTTTCGCGAGAAACAACACCCATTCCGCGCGGCTCGCAGGAAGGAAAACAGATTCTCAGAAACAGATTCGGTTTTATTTCGCTTTGTTTCTTAATTATTAATTGTTTTTCGATTATTTTATGATAGGATTGGTTATTACAAGTTAGGTTAGGTTTGAAGAAAGTTCTGAATACTATTTGGGCTAAAAACCTATTTGCAAATTAAAATTAATTTTAACTTAATTTGTTGTAATTTTTTAATTTTATGAATTTCACTATCGAATTAGTGAAAAACACTTACTTAGTATTCTGCCCGGACACTCTGCGACAATTATTTCATATTTCAAAAATAATTTGATGTATTATTCATTATATATTAAGGGGTGGCATTTCCCTTTATAACATTTCTTACCTCGACTGTCACTCCCAGTGCCAGTTTAGTAATAAACGGGAAAGGGGTATTACTATGCATTTAGATTCCAAGAGTCTGAAAGCTGCTAAATTCGCCAAGTGTTTAAACTTTATCATTTTGATTAAAATTTCATCTTTGATTTAGGCCAAAGTTCAATTACGAAGGATTCAATATGGTAATCACATCTGACACCTGGATTCCCACAAATGAAGAACTTACTGTAGATGAGGTCAATCTCAGTTCGAACTATTTGAAGGCCGGTGCTTTCCATTTAGGAAAGAAATGTGAAGCAGCTAATAATGTAACCCACCAGAAAATTTCATGAATTATCATTCTAATTTGGATTTCTATTCATCAACTTTTAATTCATTCTATTAATTTAAACAATTAGAATTTAGTTACAATTATATTATTTATCAATATTGAAATATTATTGATTAATTTAAACTAATATGTATTTTATTACTTAAAAGGATTTTATGCTTTGTCGAGCTGAAGAGAAAGACCCAAGAAAATGTTTAGATGCTGGGAAAAGGGTCACAGCTTGCAGTATGAACTTCTTCCGTTCGGTTAAGAAAAATTGCGCTGAAGAATTCACAGATTATGCGAAATGCATTGATTTGTCAGGACCAGAAATGGAATTGAAAAGGTAAATTAATATTTAAAGCAGTATGTTTTCCTTATCAGTTTCTCCATTGAATTAGCAAGTTTAATAGTCCTAAAATAAAAATGTATAATGTATCTTATCTAAAAATTCACTTTTGTATTTTTGAAGAACAGAATTTTAATTAAGCTCATTTTATAGACACCACAGTTTTCCCTGTTTAAAATGTAATAATTTAATCTAAGTATATTGCTAAATATATACTAAATATTTGTAGTTGCCGCAATACACAAGCCATCTTTGACAGCTGCATGTTGGAAAAACTCGGATCTGTACGACCACACTATGGATACTTTTGTGAAGCAAAGATTCACGATTCTTCTCGGCCAAAGCCGCCATCTGAACCAATGGCTGTTTACCCAGACGCACTTCCAGATATCCCAGACGAAACCATGCCGAGGGCTCCTCAGAACAAGTTCGGATCCCGTTGGTTTTTCCTCTACTAATCAATCGAATGGTCCTTTTAGTAGCAACTTGATTTATAAATGGACATTAATGTTAATTAACAGAATGCGTAGATTTGTTCAAATCATAGAATTGTATAAATGTAAATCCACAAGAGTCATTAAGATAAATGAATAATGAAAATAAAATCCCCTTATGCGTTGATTGGGAAGTAAATTTTTTAATAATTCATCATGAATCAAAATTTGAAAACTATGTGAGACCGAGGATTTCGAGGTTCGACTTGATGATCATATGATGGACATCTTCCATGACGTGCTGAATGTTCGTTGTATTCGTAGCGACCGTGTAATGCCAATAGCAGTCCTGTCTCGTTTTCACATTATGGACTTCCATCGTTAAATATCCTGGCCCAATGCTTCCTATTTTTCTTGTAGTTGGCGGTGGCGCTGTATCCTTTGCAATCTAAACAATTTAAAGTGACATTTAATCTCAATTTATTGATATGCAATGTGGTCAACTTAATTGATCAAATTGGGATGAATGAAGAAAACGAAGGTAAATCTCAAGGACTAATTAGGACTCGTGACGAGATTGACACAGGGAAAGGAAGATGGTGAATACCTTAGCAGTTAAAAGGAAAGAATCTATCCCAACATTGGCATTAACATAACCGAGGTAAAGGATTCATTTCATTTATTGGTGATGAAGAAGGATAATTTAATTCAAACGTCTTTCTGCTCATCATGTCCTAACCCCAAATTAAGTGCATATAAAGTCTTGAACACTTACAAAATCATCACTCAAGATCGAAAATTGTGAAGGCCTTTCCCCAATGAGATTAGGTATACATACAGAAACGAGGCAGAAGTAGACAAAATATATGAAAAAATAATGCATACGCAGTAGGACCTTTCGGCTCTCCTCACCGACATAATGTATGCAAATGAGAATGAGTGTGTCTAGTGATGTGGCTTATTAGTGTGGATTTGGGATCGGAAAACAATAAATATGCTAATATGAGTAGTAAACAATGGAGAATTGGGACTTCTCATCTCAAGAACAAGTCACGGAGAATTTATGTGTACAAGACATTCATGTTCTGAATAGGTACTTGTGCTTCAACAGCTATGTGCATCTTATAAGAAGGCTCTCGTAGTAAGTATTGATATGCATAATGAACATAATACATACGTATTGTTTAGATATGATATTGAATCCAAGTAAATATATTAACATACCCAGAATAAATCTCTGATGAAGTCTCGGGTCTTTGTGTACTCATCTTCAATTACCGCTGCTCCACTCCTTTTCTCATGAGTGTTCTGATACTGATAGTATTTGGGGAAATATTCTCCAATTGAGACTCCTGATTCCACTTTGGCCTTTAGAAGGTCCTGCTTGTTGAAGAAAACGATGAAGCCAGAATTTTGAAGAAATCTTTAACAGAAGATAATTTTCAATTTATTACCCTTAAATGGTACATTGATGGTGGTTAATAATATGGGACTATTATTTGAGCTAATCAATAATCAATGATACCACAAGTCTGCAACTCTTTTATTACCTACTTCTCCAAACGTCTTGAAATAAGTTAATTGACTCTTGAAGGCGATTCGTGCTCGCATCTTCTGGGTCTGTTTGATCGAAGACGTTGCATGCGACGAGAAAAAGGATCGTGTTGATCCCATCGAATACCTATACCATCATTTAGAATAATATATAAAATTACGTTTATAGTTCACACGAGTCGTGTCGAGGTCCTCTTGTTAAAAATTTGGAAAATTATATAACTAATGAGAGGCTCACTTGGATCCATTTCCTCCTCTCTCCTCGTTGGCCTCCAACATCAAACATCCAAAAATTTTGATTCCCACCCCCATATTTTTTAGGGATCTTCATTTGGAATTCTATCTTTTGAATCTCTGTCGTGGTTCGTCGACAATATAATATATCCTGGAAAAATATGCAAAACCCTTTTTAATAAAATAAACATTTCAGATGTAAAATAACTAGTTGAAATCTATTTTTAAGAAAAGGACTGACTTGATCAGTAGGAACGAAGTCAGGACTTCCAACTTGAGAAACTTGATCCAAAAAACTAGAGAGTTTTTCAAACAATTAGATAAATCATATATTCAAAATAAAATTTCTGTTTTTGTTTAATTTTTTTCCTTATTACTATTGTCTAAATTCTAATAATAATAATAATAATAATAATAATAATTACTTACTACTTTGAACAATCTGGAAAATCAAATTCGGCAGTCCTGTCATAACACTTTTTCAATCCTCGGTCATTCCACAAATTCCACACATGGTCAAAGAATTCCTACATAAAATTAATTTGTTTCAAGATGAATATTTAGATACAATATGAACAATTCCATTTTGAAATTGAATAAGGAAATAATTTTAGAAATTTTTACAATTGAATATTCGAAATCTTGACTGAGATCAATGTTTTTGATATACTCGAAACTCTGTCCATTCGTTTTGTTTTGAAGGGGAATATTGAAATGTAGCATTTGTCGGGTAAGAGCAACAATTGCTTCCAAAACATTGGCTCGGATATCTTTAACTTTCTCCATTCGTTCACTTTATTGAAAATCATTTTATTTCAATAATTAACTAAATATATTTCAATTTTAATTTTATTAATCATATATTTAATTAAAATTAAGCACGTTATGTTAATGATACAATTTAAAAAAACATTAAACTAAAATACTTATACTAAAATGTTTAATTGTTGCCAATATTTTTTATGTGAGTTTTGACATTAACTTACATTGTTAATTAGAAAGAGCTAAGTTAGATTGTAAAATTAATTGGTCGACCATTCATATATTTTTAAACATAAGTATAATATAATGTTATATTGCTTAATATTTCTCATCATCGCAAATTATCAATATACCTTTCACTGAATCCTTGAATATGCAAGATTTTCATCTGTTTGATTATAGTTGTTTTCCCTGAAGCACCTGCACCGAGGAGGAGAATTTTAATAGCTTTATTGTACTGTGACGTCCAGTCTTTGAGTCTTTTTTCTAGTTCTTTTGAAGTTCGCTTCGGTTCATCTTGGGGCTTGAAGCAGCCCATAGCCATCTGTTCCAAAAGTGGAATTACACCAACCAGTCATTCAAGCAATTATATGAAAGGGTTATTAAAAGATGCTGAAATTTGACTGTAATTGACTGAGCAATTCTAACAAGTCCGCATATTTCTGATGCAACTTTTCTCTTTTTATGATTTAATAATTAATAATAATTAATGAGATTTTTGAGAGATCAACCCACTTTGAGAATTCTTGATGGCATCCTTCCTTCCCTCCCAATCTCATAGACGGATGACGATGATGCAATCTTCAATGACTCGACGCTGATTTTATTCTTTTTATTCAAATCCACTTTGAGGGGTATCAGTGTAAAGGAAACAAATTAGTTCAATAACCCTTTTTAGAGTATTTCAATGAATTCCGATGATAATTGCTTTCTCTGGTTCGTGGTCTTGATATGTTCTATTTCGTGAGGTCTCTTTCGTTGTAAATATAAACACATTCGTTCTAACTTTCTATCAATTTAATAATTTTACGCCAATAATAATTTTGGCTCCAGCTGGTCCAGTGAAAGTGAAAGAGGTAAATTGGTTTCCGTTTCCCAACTTTCCACTCTCAAGTATTCACACTGCCAGACGAAGGAGCCAGGTAAAAGTGAACGAAAACTTTTTGTAATTAGAGTAATAAGGATGGTCAACTACAATTGCGAGTATTATTATCTTTAGTAAATGTAATAACATGATTAAATGACAAGCTTCTTCAATGGTTTAAGCACTAACCATGGATCTAATATAATCTCCGCCTATCTTAATTATGCATACGCATATTATGGGCATAGTCCACTTAAAATATACTCTCCAATATAGAAAAACAAAACAGACAATGGAGAATTCTCTGATAGTCAATAGTATGTAGATCTCTCACTCACTCTTAGTTTACATTAAGAGTTTTCAGAAAACATTGAACACTCATACATTCATATATTTATATCCATTGTTATCAGAATATTATGATTTTTAAATGGGTAACTTATAGTTTACATTGTAAATACAGAAAGTTCACATGTACAAAAATTTGTATAGCAATGCGGTGTACATGTTTATGTAATATATATTACATAGGCTACGGAAAATATCAAGGATAATATCAAACCTCGTAATTCTTTATGACATTTTTTAAATTTTCTAGTAATTGCGCTTTATGCTGCGAAATACTGATTTGAAGTACTTCTTTATGTTTATCTCTGTATTATTTATGATAAGTAATGATAACGATTACTAGGAAAGTAATTTGATAAGTTATCCAATACAATTTATGTCATTTTATAATGGTTTGTACGTAAATACTAATAGCGAGACAGGCGAGAATGAATGAATAATATAATCTTTTATAGGTTGCGTTCTTTCGTGTATTAATTAAGAGTAGGTAGATATTTTCCTGTTTTAAATTCAAAGTTTTGCTATAATATTTTCAGATCCAGATACTCGCACACAAATACCGACTATTTCTTCATTGAAAATTTATATTATGATTCCCAGTGATATGTATTTTCATTATCATTTATGACAATTTTTTGCTTCAATGACGTATATTCTTGCGAAATAAAAATAGATTTTCAGTAAATGCAGTTTAGACTTTAAATATTTGTACTTTGAAATTTATGGATAAAAATAATATAAACTTATTACAAGTCAATTTTTTAACTGATAATCAAAATATTATTAGGTAATATTGAATAAACGCTTATAATATATCATTTTATATCGAGTCAAGAGTGGAAGATATAGCTCCATAACTTTCACACTTTCTGAAGTTAAATTGCTTGTAGATTGAATGACTATTAAACGTAAGTCCTTGACTTCATTCAATGTATCGTTTGAAGAATAGTCCAGGTAGTGACTTCATATTCTATTAATTATTATTGGGTTATTAGCAATGAATTATTATTGAGTCATTTAAAAGAAATGTAGGAATTAAATAATAGGTAAAAATGTATTTATATTTTTTACTTCTGAATTCTTTTATGAATTCTGGCAACGATACCGAATGACTTCTGATCTATGAACTTTGAAAATAGATGAGTCGAATTCAACTTCTCGATTTGATGATTTGGCCTTTTTCTAACTACTAAGTTAAATTAACTATTTAAACTCATGGTAAATTTAAGGTGAAATTGACAAGTTGATAATTTGTTGAATTAAAGTTTTAATTTAACCAAAGCCTTAATTTCATCAATTGAATCAATTTTCATTGATTTATCAACCATTATGGCATGACGGGATCACATCTTTTAAATCAAATATATGAGTTATGACTTCTGAGATAAAATATTAAATATATTTTATGTTTTAATGCTAAGGTATGTATGTCATTCTTCATCAATAGAAATGATAGGGCTCTAGTTTATTAAACAAAATATATCTAAACAAATTTATTTTTTGTGCATCGCATTATACAATTGCTGCGTGTGTAGCAAAATAAATAAGCTATTTAATATGCACTAAATGGTACCTATATGTATTCGATATTTATGATCTTCATATTCTTCATATAATATAATGTTCTTTTTTATTATGCTTGTAGGTAGAATACTTGTTATAAACAAACCAAATATTTTGTTGCTCATATTTACGCTATTACACATAATATATCATCCTCTGCGTAAGATTTTTACCATGCTTATTTTGACCTTCATCATCACTCATAGTCAGTCAGATCAGAAGCTTTTAGTCATTTGTTCAAAAATTATACAAACTTAGAAAATGTCTCTTTAATAATTTTTTATCTTTTACCTATTAATGTAATCAATATTCGCTCTCGTTTGAGAATGATTTAAGATAGTAAATATTGATAAGATTGATATTTAATTTTGATTACTTATCTTTAAAATATTAACTTCTTTTCTTATAAATCGTGATCTGTACTGTTGTACATAATTATTATGAAATTCTCTTTCTTGATCAAACAAAAAAGGTTTTTATCAGATACTTCATGGAAGGAATTTGCTTACTCATTAAAATGCTTTTCAAAAAAAGCTGGATATAAAAACAATAAAAGGTAATTAATCATTTCATAAATTTCACAAGCCTTAAAGAAGAAATTAAAAATATTGTTAAACTTAATAAGAAAACGAATTAAATTGTAGTTTGATACACACTTATAATAAACCACCTTAATCCCTTTAATGAATTTTACTAATCTTAGCCTCAAAGATTATAAATTGGCTATTGTTGGCTGTGGGGCTGGAGGAACGTCAGTTGCTTTAAAATTTGCTCGGATTCTTGATCGGAAGTCAATAATATTGGTTGAGCCTTCGAATGTTAGAAAAATAAATAAATAATGGATTTTAATTTTTTTAATTGACATATTTATAAAATTAAATTATAATTAATAATGGGAGTTTGTTTTTTAATAAGGTTCATTATTATCAACCAATGTGGACTCTGGTTGGAGGTGAAATTAAAACATTAAGCCAATCTGCTCGCCCAATGAAAAATACGCTGGGATGGAGTACGCTGGGTTCAAGACGAATTGTTCAATTTTTTCCCTAAAGAAAATAAAATTATTACAAGGAACGGTGAAGAGATAAGCTATGACTTTTTAGTTGTAGCCCTTGGAATGCAACTTAAATATGCTCACAGATAAAAGGGCATTTGATTCCAGATGCATTTGATTCGCCAGGAGTTTGTTCCAACTACTCACCTCTTTATGTTCAAAAGACATTCGAATCTTTAAAGAACTTTAAAAATGATATTTGCGCTTGATTCAAACTCTTTCATTTCCCATATTTCATATATTCTTCTCTATCAGTATATACAACAAATTTTTACAGGAAATGCAATTTTCACTTTTCCAAATATCAAATCAAGTGTGCGGGTGCTCCTCAAAAAGTAATTTAAATTCTATAAATTTTCATTGTATTAGCAGATTAGCACTAGTATGTAAAATTCATTCAAAGTATATTATTGAATAATACTTAAAATCTTCATTTTAGATTCTCTATTGCTGAAAGCTACTTCAAAAAGGTCTTTATCTTTAATTTTAAATTTTAGTTAGAAAGCTTCAAGATAATTTTACTTCAAATATATTCATCTCCTTTTTATTATCAATCATTTCAGAATGGAAAGCGTAACGATGCTCATCTAATATTCAACACCGCACTAGGAGTTTTATTTGGAGTGAAGAAATACGCGGACTCTTTATGGAATGTCGTAAAAGAAAAAAACATAAAAGTAAATTTGAGGCAAAATCTCGTTGAAGTAAGACCGAAGGAGAAGCAAGCAGTTTTTGAGAATTTAGACAAACCTGGAGATTTCTCCATTTACGAGGCAAAGTTTTAACTCATTTGCTAGATGGAAATATCAATTATTCAAAAGCCAATTAATAATCTAATGAGTAAGTATAAATTTGATATCTGAATTTAATCAAGAAACTTGTCTATAGTATTCCATGTTACATATTACCCCTCCAATGGGTTTTAAAGTTTTTTACGAAGTTTTAAAGAACAATGATCAACTATCTGATCAAGCTGAATACTTAAATATTAATAAGGAAACTCTTCAGCATCTCAAATATAAAAACGCTTTTGGAATTGGAGACTGCTCTACTTTACCTACATCCAAAACAGCAGACGCTGTTGGTAAGCTCATTGTTTATTGTTTACCTAAATGACAAAAATTTGATTAAAAAATGAATCATATAGCTACTCAGTGTGGAATTCTCACGGCCAATCTTTGGAGCGTCCGAATAGGAAAGAAGCAACAATGAAATACGATGGCTACACTTCCTGTCCACTTGTCACAAGTTGCAATACCTGCATCATGGCAGAATTTGATTACAATGTTCAGCCACTCGAGACCTTTCCATTCAATCAAGCTATTGAGCGAAAATCAATGTTTTACTTAAAGAAAGACATTATGCCTATTATTTATTGGAATTTAATGTTAAAGGGATATTGGAATGGTCAAGCTGCTTTTAGAAATTTATTACATTTGTATAAAAAGTAAAGTTGTTTATTTTCTCCTCTTAAATTGTTTCAATGTATTGAACGAATACATTGAAACGTCATATATTTAACATTTAATAGTTATTAGATCTGCTCAAATTAGCCTGGATAATAAATATTTCGTAAAGTGAGATTCGAAATGAATTTCATTTCAACTTCATTTCAAGTTTTCGACAACTCTAGAAATGTTGATGCACGAGTAGTAGCCCATACATAAATCTAAGTTTTAAATATGGTGACAAGTTAGCATTTCTCGGGAAATGAGGAGTGGCTCGTTTATTTACGAAAGTATGAATTTCTGATTTGGATATCCGACCCTGGCATCCTCTCCAAATCTTGGTTCTAAAAATAAAGAGTGGGCCGAAGAGGCGGATAGAAGCGGGACTTTGACACACACGGAGCTTTGAAATTGGGATAATATGAGAACGCGTTCCATTTCTCTCCTCAATCCATTCCGAATCGGTTGGTTATGGTCTCTGCTCTCACAAAGGGATTTGAGGTTGAGCTAAATTCATCCACCCATTCATTTTGTTTAGACCTATAGTTCTCCTCTGAGAATCCATAATAGATATTATGTCGCCTAATATTATTAATATAATTTATCTCAACCTAGAAGAAGAAAGTTTAGAAATACACACTCAAGAATAATTCAGAACCAACTCACACGCACTCGCGTATTTGGGGTGGATCAGCTTCCCCTGTATACCTCGAAAACAAAGTCCTTTGGGTCTTTTTCTCCTTTCGATCATCTAAAGAGAGTGAAAAGTTCTGTGTGTGAGTTCTTCTCGTGACGATGAGTCCTTCCAAGTTACTCAAGACTTTAATTATTTTCTTCACCTTTATCACCTCATTACAAAGTGAAGGTAAGGCGAGACTGTCATGAATCTCCGCTCTGATTTCTTTAATTTGATAATTTGATAAATGCTTCGCGGATGCAAATGTGTTAAAAGTCGAAGCTTCTATTTAAAACTCATTTATTATAGAATTATTATATAAAGCCCTTGTCTAATATTACTTCCTCTATCTATATTATATCACACATTTCATACAATGTTCGTGTCAATTTGATCTGCATGACGATACTTGTATGTGTGAAAAGCTCAATGCGAACTCGTTGCACACTCTTCAATTAATCGATCTTATTTACTTCCTTTTTAGCTCTAAAAAGGAGATTTCAGTGCTACTCTTGTAAAACGGAAGAGAGTGGACTCAATTGTCTTTATAGCCCGGAAAACATGACAGAATCTCGGTCCCGTGTTTTTTGCCGCCATTACTGCATAATTCGGAGAGTGGAGTTAGTTTACATTCCTGGTAAACAGCTCATCCAATTATGACCTCTTGGAATTTACAATAAAATGTAGAAGGTAGAAGTTCAATTGCGAGAATCTAGAAATAACTCCTCCTTCATTCCCTATGTATTTAGAGTCGACTATTTCTCTTCAGCGAGCTTGTGAAGAGAAGCCGGAAGTATTAGAAGGAGTTACTGCTGGAGATCACTTCCTCACTTACTTTCGCTCTTGTAGAAGTCATTTGTGCAATTCAGGCGACGGAACTACGAGCTATTGTACATTTTCCCAAATTTTCTTTATAAACTTAATGCATACCTAGTGTACGGAATATACTCATTCTCCATGTATTCTCCATATAACAATTATTTTTTGTCTTATCAAAATGATTTTTTGCAGCTATTCATGGAGACAACTCAACAGAAGACACTATTTACTTCGATGGGGATCAAGCTTCTCATCAAGAAATTTTTCGCCTGATTCTTATTATAACTTTATTCGTTATCTATATTCTTTGTTAACTCGCTTCGTTATAAATATGAAATTGTGATCACGCGCTTAATAAATAAATATTTAAATTTGAGCCTATACCAGACTTTTTATAGCTATTACCTCAATTAACGTTCAGAATATAATTATTTCTGTATTCTGTATTGAATATCTGTATTATATGAATGATTATGATTCAAAAACTGATATTAATACATTTAGTAAATTGATAATAAATTAATTAGAAACGGTTCTAATGAGGCATTTCAACTAAACAATCATGCACTAATTGTTTATTGTATGAACTCTTCAAAAGCTAAATCAAACAAATAAGGCTTGCATTAAAGTAGGTATATTATGTAAGCTATGAATCAATGTGGTTAAATATGGATGACATAATTCTTGCTGATTCACATGAATCTCTTATCGCTGTAAGCGCAACGTTTCTTTACTATTTGTAATCTTATCATTCAATTAATGGCAAATAACGAAAGATAAAGGGCTAAATTATAATGATATATTTTTGCAGAAATAAATGAGAGAAAAATGACATCTAAATAGTCATTTAATTTGAGAGAGTTAGAGAACTGGTAAAAAGAATAGCTATTTGATACATAATGGTGAAAACCCAATTCAGAAAATATATTCCCAGATAAATTATTAAAATACCAAGAAAAATTATTAAAGCTATAAAATGGTCCATACTACATTAAGTTTAGTTGTTCTTCTTGCTTGTCTGTCTAATACTTTTGCTGGTAATTATAAAATAATGAATAATATTAAAAACGCAAATTCTTTTTAAAAATATACCATATTTTTACAATTTACTTTTAAAAAAATGTTATTTGTTTTAGCTTATAGATGTTATACATGCCAAGGTGTTTTGCAGGACATGACTTGTCTCACTGTAATTACTTTACTTAATATATAGTTGTACTTTCCTAAAGTGGCACTATATTACACTTGCATTTGCTTTAAGATTGAAAATTTTATAAGGATCCAGATAAAGTTCCAGTAGGAAGTCCTTATATTGATTGCACCGGTGGATGGTGTACTGTTTACAGAAGAGAATTCAATCACCTTCCAGGTACTTTTATTTTTTATATTGAATATTGAAATAAGTTATGTTTAAGTTATTAGTATGTATTAGCAATTTATCACATTACATAAAAACGACAATTTGCCTTTTAATAAATAGGTCAAGCAATAGATTTCCGAAGAGGATGTCACAGACCAGCTAATAATAGACCCCCGGTATAATATATATTTTTAATTAAAATATTAGAGCAAATGAATTTAGAAAATCATCGTTAGATTAATTGACGTAGCCTGTATATATATATAGTTTATTTTATTAGGCAAATAATATTATCAAATGAATGATTTGATTGCAGGAATTTTTAGACGATATCGTAGAAGATACAGACTACACAACATTTTTCAGGTCTTGTCGCGATGACCTATGCAATATAGGAGATGGCACAGCAAGTAAGGGAAACTAATCTCGTTATTCCTCAATCCTCAATTGATGGTATCTGAGTTTGGTCCTGATGTTCAATTAAATATTCAATTTAATAGGTTTAGGACCTGGAGGCGGTAATGGAGGTGGAGGGCACGGACTTATTATAGTTGCCGGGGCTCCTTCCCTTATCAACCCATCAATTTTAACCGTCTTTCTCACTTCCCTCTTTTCGGCTTATCATTCATGGGGGAGACGTTAAGATTCTAATAAATTCTTAAAATAGGCAATGTGTGAATTATTATCCTGTTGCTAATTCAATTCGTACTGCCACATATTGCATGAACGTGGGATGAACGGTAAAGCGTTCTTGTGTGCAGGAGCTTTGGACCTGAGTGTCCAGTTCGTGGTGGAGATGATCCCTCTCGAAGGGGTTAGAGGAGGATGGATGGGGAAATGGGCTGGTGAAGAGTGCAGGAGCGGTAGCATCGTCAGATAATTTAGGCCTAGAGGAGAACGCATTCTCGAGAAGGCATCATTGTGGACGGAAGAAGGGCTAGGACAAGGCTACGTGAGTTCATTCACCACATTACTTACTCTTGCCAACCTGCCTCCCCGTCTACAAATACGATCTTACCCCTAGGTTCTCACTCTATACCAATTTCACCCAAGTTTACTACATGCTTCATTCCTCCTTATGAGAGAGCCTTTGCTTTTCAATTCTACGTACTTAATAAAGTCACTCGAATCTTCATTAATATTCATCTCAGTGAACTGTAATAATTCGAATTTATTCACTTTGATCAATTGCTGTAAAATCTTGTATGATGAATAATGATAAATTCTTAGCTGGTGATTAGAATTGATCTAGTTCTACAATACAATTTGTCACGATAAAATCCAAAGGGAAAAATCCATATAGGATACTTAGCAATTTACCCAAGCTTATTTTTAAGTGAAATTTCTAATGTTGTTTATAACTAATCATAAATACCAAACTGCCGCATATGATTAGTATTATTTTGCTTTTTCTTATTTCTGCGATTCCAAATCAATATGAATGTTTTCATATTATTATTATCTAATAAATTAATTGAAACCTACTATACAACGACTTACTTACACTACAACAGCTAATAGTCATTGCCTTCATTCAAGTAATTTGTTCGGATAAAATATATTTAAAAGATAGTTTTATTAAAGCGTTGATATTTATTTTATAATTACTTTTATGCAATCATTTTTTATATATAATGTGCTAAAAATATTTAAAGTGTGAATGAGATTTAATTGGAAAAGAGTTTAGATGTTGGCAGTTTTGCAAAATGCTTGCAATGTGATTGCTTTGCAGTTTTAATGAATTAGGAAAAAAGTCGTCTCGGATTCCGACAGCATCGTTAGGTCAAAGCACAGGTGTCTATGTAGCAAGAGTACGTGTAAGGTTTGATGCCTGATAAAGAGTCGACAAGATCGAGTTTCTCAAATTATTGTCAACCGTTAGTTATTCATTCTCGAGTGTATGGGACAATAAAGCGGAACGGATTGTGCAGTGGGCAATTTCGCATTCACTATATATATTTTAATTTTCAGCTTCTAATTCCGATTGTTCTACCATGCCTTCACAAATCTAATTTATACAAAGGCCCGGCACGGTCGCGATAAGAAAATGGGTGAAATAGACCTCGTTTCTGGTAGAGTAGCTCTCGTGTTGAATGGATGAAATTCATTTATATACCCACACAGGTTGAATAAATTCTCTTCGTTGGCGTTATGTATGCATTCTGAGAAAATCCTTTTCAAGTTGGGTGAAAAGATTCATTGCTTAAATCTTTTATTATCCCATTTCCGATTCTACTGGCATTACATAGAAATTCTGCATGGTAGCTTTAAATCCTTGGTTTTGGGCGACGCTCCTCCATTCGAAGAGGAGAGAAATTAGGAGAGTCGGCCCAGGATTACAAAGAACTGCATGTATTACATACTTATTTGGGGTTTGGAGGGATGGCCTGTGTTATTCTGTTATTGTATTGAGATGGGATGATTAGAGGAAAGGCCGATGGGAATATGTCTTAAGTCTCGTAAAGAGATGGACGGGGTGGCTGGACGGATAGGTGATGGAGCAAGGAGGAGAGCCTGGGGACTTGTTGTGTGAGTCAGGGTTCAGGGAAGTTGGACGGGGGAGAGATTCGGCTACCTGCTCGACTCAGTTGACACCTCACTCAATTCCCGCACAGGTTGGAGTTGGACACGAAGGAGGCTGGTCCTGGAACTTCCCCGACATACACCTTGTCACTAACGAGAGATTGACTCAGATTCTCCTCCGCTTCTTGTTACAGACGGATCTGAAAGTTAAGAGGCTCATCTGAACCACACTAGTCCAAACATCCTCACTCTCTTTCCTGGAACCTTCAAACTTGAAACGTACTCTTTAGCATGCGTCTGTGATTTTTGACCTGGACAATCAAAAGCACATTGTCCCATTAAAACTATTTGTGCCATTCCCTTCGCATCATTTTGCCTCATAAGGTAATTATTTATATTCAATTTATTCTTTTGTATTTATACTCTTCAAATACCTATACATTTTATTGTGGGTTTCATACTTGGATAGGTATTTATTGTTATCAACATAATGCCAGGTATCAATTTTGAGGGGATTTTCAGTGAAAGAGGAAGCCCCTTAACTCACGCCTTTGTACATTCTCAGACCCTTGTATTTGTGTACTACACAGAGTACATGACCGAACGTATTTTTAAAAGGATTACTGTCTCGATTAGGATATTCAAAAGTTGATACTTAAAGGAAAATTCAACCAATATACATTTATATTTATTGTCTTTACAATAAATTTGAATTTCATAAGCTTACAGGTAAAAATTTTTCGTCTGTCAGTTCTTTCTCAGAATAAATATATTTAATTTATTAGTGTTTTCTTTTCCCCACCTTCGAACAAATTGATTTCTTAATCTATAATAATTAAGCTCTCTTTTAATAACCAATTTTTAAAAGTATCCAATTTATGTTTTAAATAAGGATAAATATTTATATTTTGAATTTATTTCAATATCCCGTCTTGTCTTCTCTTTAATAAATATTATATTGGGATTATAAATATACGACTGAAAACATTTTAGTGCAGGAAGGAAATGCACATCACATGCATGAATGGATAATTCCTCTTCATTCGCCCCTATATCCCACAAATAAGATTTATGAAATGGATACTTTATTTTATTTTTCTACTAAAAGTAGAAATGCGTATTTTATTAATCTAAAAGCTCTTTAATAAGTAAATACTAAGCTTAAAATTATAGCGAAAACTGCATCTTTATTTCAAAAATAGTCAATTTTAGAAAGAATATTAATAGCTAAATGCAATGTGTTTATTTTATAACGTTACCCACCTATAATATTAAAGTCGCCGTTTAATTTTTTTATAATAAAATACAAAGTTTAGAAGAATATATTTCCAAAGGCGCTTAAAATGAGAGTGCAAATCCTCAGATTTGGATTCTTTGTTTTACCATTCTCAATTAACTACGGTTCGTTATCAGTCCAAAATTAAAGAATATCCAGAAGAATACGGTTTAGAAAGTATAAGTAAACTTATGAATGAAACTTATCAATTAGTCTCTTGATTTAACTCACATTTCTAATATAATTTTTCGCTATAAAGATCCTTTAGACAAAAGAATAACGAACCATTTTTAATTGAGAATGTTAAAATAAATAATCCAAATCTTATTGCCCGTTATAACTATCATTTAACCGTCCTTTGCAATGTGTTCAAATTTTTATTTTAAAAGTTTAAACGGCGACTTTATATCCTTTATATACGTGGGTAACGTTATAAAAAACATTGTATTAATGCGCATAATTGATCGATTTTGTCATTCGAATGAAGTCGATTTTTCTTTAATCATATAAGAGAAGTTTTGGTACACTAGGATAATAGCATAGGCGATTCTTCACCTGTCAGTGTCAGTCTTTGGCTAGATTGACATAGGTGACTTTGGACTCTAAATGAGTATTGGCGTCAATAATTTGAGGAAATAGGAGGTAAATAAAAGAATAAAGGAAGGCAAGTTCAAGGAACTTTCTTGGGTCATAGGTTAATAATGAGGAGTGATTACGAGTATTTGCTATTGAGTGAGGACGAAGCAAGAAAAGCGTCTCTCTTCTTCCTGTTGTCGGTCAGTTTCTTTCCTTCTGCACTCATGATGATGAGAATCTCTCGCGCTGCTCTATGAGCATATTTGCCATTCTCTCTGCTCTGTAAGTGGAGATTGTCGAAGGTATGGTAAGCAGGTACCGACTGCCAGGATAAACCTGTTGCTTGGGTCTAACGGGACCCAACTTCACTCCTCTCTCATAGCGTCCAAACCGTGCGGAGAGGAGTCGAGAGAGGCTTCGCCATTCCCTGTCCATCCGAGTCCCACATCCATACATTCCCAAGCTTTTCATTACCTATGCATTCCTCCTGGTATAGGAAGGCTATTCTCTTATGACATTAGATAACAGCTTTCGTTCCTCAAGTTCAAGGTATCATACTCCCTTCCCGACATCTCATTACCAACTTCCTTCATCCTCTCAACCCCATTATTAAAACTCTCTCACTCAGGGACCCTTTCTCACTTCCTTTCCCGCGCATAATTACTCACATCCACCGCTCGGATTCTCAGGGATTAAATGCCCAAAGTATTAAGATTTTTTATTTAGAAAAATGATTCCGTTCAACCTCATTCATTCTATTCTTTCCTATAAACTGTCTTTAATTTCTGAATGATCCCCTTCTTACATAAAAGAGATGTTAGTATTTATTAGGTCTAGGTCGTCATTTGAGACCTTTGAACCAATATATTTTGAGAGGTGTTCATTGTTCTTTTGACTCTAAAGGCTACTATAATACTTTATAAATTAGGTTTATATGGCTTTACTGTGAGAGTTCCATCTGGGGAGATTCCGACTCATTGGATTAGCTCGGGTTATTTATTATCCTCGAATAAATGAATGAACGGGACTTGTTTTTAACCGCTTTTTTATTTCTCCAACTCCGAAATGGGCTCCACTTATCTCGCCCTCAATCTCACTCAAAGGTGGGCTGAGTGTTTCCAATTTTTTATTATCGAATAATAGCTGAATAAGACAAGAATTATTCTCCAAACCCATGCAAATTGCTGGAATCTGTGCTGTGCAGATTCACCTATATTTACCTTCACACGTCCTCAGGCTCTTAAGACTCCCCCGTTTGAGCTGAAATGTACACATCCTTATTAAACGTAAATATGCATCAAATATTGAGTCGTGGTTTGTAGTCAGTCAGAACTTGTGTGATGATTTTTGTCTTCTTATTAACCTCTATTCATCACCTTCAAGAGAAGAGGGGCAGAGAACTCACTCGCAAAATCCTATTGAGTGACCTAAAAGCCTAACTGTAATTTGCAATGCAATAAGTGAGGGACTGATGAGTCGAAGCGCTTAACGGGAGAGGACATAATATAGCGAATATACCCTTGTGCATATAGCTTCTTTGTAGGAAGATGGGAGACTCGACTATTATCATTCCTAGAAGTTTCCCATTGTTTTCTTTCCCACTCCCTCCGAATCCATCTCATTAGGCTATAAATAAAGGTTACGACGATTCCCATCACTCGGTCAGTTCTTTTTGGGTCACAGCACTCCAGTCAGGCGTCCATTGAAGCATAAAATCAACCATGGGATTCCTTTTAATGCAATAAAAGCCCTTAGATTCAAAGAATCCTTCCTTGTTTTATTGGACTCTTAAATTTTACAAGAGGATCAGTTACTTTTTAATGCTCAACTTTACATCAAAATCAATTGTTATTAGGTTTCTAACACTCAATATTGATTAGAGAAGGAGAGGAAATAAACCCGTCGGTATATTTTAGTCGCATAAAAATACTAAAAGGATTCAATATTACCCGATAAGCTGATAAATAGGCTCAAGCTTGTCGTATTATAAGTGTTAAAGGTAGGTTGTCTCATCATAAAGGTGTTAAGCGTAGCTGAATTTTTGTAATTTTCATTCTTATTAAATTAATTAGCGCATGACGTTATTGTCATGTGCTGAATCAACATACTAATAGTAATTCTTAAGAGAATGAATAATTTTTCAATAAAATTGGTAGGTAAATTATATACTTATATTTCTAAAAAAATTGTAATTTTTTAATTCAAACTATTCGCAGTAAATTTTTATTAGATATTAAGCAAAATCAAGAATAAAACAATAGTTTTGAAAAGCTAAATGTAAAACAATAAACAATGAAGTTTTTAATCGAGTATTAAGTATAAAGGATTCCATTATAAGTTTGTCCTATTAATTTTTAAATTGTAATAATTCTTGTTAAAATGTAAATCTCGTACTTACAAATTAATAATCTTTCAATACTTGTTATCTTATAATACAATTACCATTGTATAATTTTTTGCTCTGAAAGATTCTAATAAAAATTAATGTCATTATTACATCATTATGCACAAAGAATGAGTCTCGAATGAGGAAGATGATGATTGATATGCCGACTCGACATTTTTAATGATGAGCCGTAAGGGAAAGAATAGGCCTGTAAAATTTTAGTGAGGTCCGAGTCGATGGCCCTCAAATAATAAAGATGTGGAAAAAAAGTGCCGGAACAAGAGAGTAAATGGAGGAGGAAAGCTCGGAAGGAACAAGACAGTACAGTGCACCTGGAAAACAAGATAATTATTGTTAGTTTTCCCATTCTGCCTAAGTGACATTCGTCGTTGCATCAGAATTCCTTGCAATCTTACGACTCAAACATTATGTTTTTCTTGTTCGCTTTGTTAGTCCTAACCTGCGAAATATGGAGGGGCATAATAATAGTTTCTTATCTTCACAACAATCCTTTCAATAAGGAGTCGTGTCTCGGAGGAGGATGCGTTTATGAACAGTAAAGGGAAGCACCACTATCTGCTTCCTATTTGTATTTTTTTGGTCCAGAGCCGTGTGTATTCCCTATGTGAGGAAAAAGTATTCTTCATGAGATTGAATAAGCTCTGGAACAAGACCGCCTAGCTCATCCATTGAAACATGAAAGAGGACAAAGGAATCGTATGGTTCATCATCCAATTTCCTTCCACGATTTTCCTCCATGCGGTCTTGTTCGTGACAAAAGAGGAGGAACGGCGGTGGAGGCAAAACCACTTGCACTTGTTTGTTTCTTCCTTTCCTTTTCTTCCCTTATGCTCCAGTAGACTTGAATCTGTCACTTTTCTTTTTAGGCTCAAGACCTCAAGGAACAGCGGATGAGTCTCGAGACGTGACATTAAAGAATTTACCTTCACAACCAGCGCGAGCCGATCTCGATCAGCGGAACTCGAATCAAAAGAACGGGGATGGCCTGGGACAAATGGGTCCTGCGGACCCTTCGCTCCACCTCTTCCTCTTCAACTATTCCAAAGACGCTTCTCCTCCTCGCCACTGCCGGCTTTTTTGCGAAATCGTTGGGGACGCCGGCGAGGAGAGAAATTCAGAGCTATAACGAAGAAGACTACCTTCCCCTCAATCCGTCTGTCTTCCGAGGTGAGTAACCCTTCATTGCCATTTAGAAAATATTTCACCAACTCTCAGCATCTTCTATGAGATAAGAGGAACTTGGTTGTCGTTTTGAGCATAAAATGAAATAAGAATTAATAATGACATTAAGGTTGGTTGCGCTCTGATGAATATTATACTTTTGTTTCATTGCTCGAATATTCTTAAAATCTTCAATTTATTAGAGACCAATGATAATGATAGTGTTAGGTTAGTTGTTAATCCCATCTCGTTCGCCTGTCGTGAAAATGAAGAAAGCTGAAAAGCATCGAGCTCTGGATTTGAACATGAAAGGAAAAGTAGACGATGTGTTTGTATGTGTAAGAGTAGCTCCATTATATGTGAGAGACTTGTTCTGTCTCATCGAATTCGCGGAGTGTCCAATTTGGCATGGAAGAGGTGAACGAACGATTGGAAGAGTCCCATCACCGCAATCCTTATCCAAGGAAAGCTTCGTTGGATGTGGATTTGAAGCGAGACGGGCATTTATTCCCATTCACTTTCAATATATTTCATCTTTCCTAACGTAACACTCCTCGAATTTTGAGTTCTTCGCGAGAGTGATTGGAATTTTACACCTGGAAGATGAAATTGAGAGAAAAAAGCGAAGAAAGGGCAATTTAAAAAACTAGCCAATCCGAAATTCCATTTCCGCATTAGATCCTGTTTCCTCATCATCAAGAACTTGATCCCTGAGTTTATGACCAATTACTCTCTTTCTCCTCACCAAGGATTGACTTCTTACTTATTCCCCACAAACCGTAGATTTCTTTTGACTCTTCAAGCTTTCTTTACATCATGCTCCCGACACTCAACGTCTTGACTTTATAAATGTTTTAGTTTGACTTGGTTTCCCCAGGTCAGGGTAAAAGCCTGCCCTCTTAAAACCTTTTTAACTAGTCTAGATTACCTGGCTAGTCAATTGAATAATTGTACGTTATGCAGATGACCTAAAGGAGTGGCCCATACCTAATATATTTTCTATATATCTGAATAAATTCTATACTATCAACAACAATACAGTAGTTAAATCAAATAAAAAACAAAACAAGTTACATAAATGTAGAGATTTATAATATTTTCATAATACAAAAATTGTATAATGGTTAATTGTTTGGATTAGATTGTAATTAATATTTGTTTTATTTTCAATATTTTCAATATTTCAATGTTCTGATTTAGTCCATATTTGAACCACATTTATTTCCCAATACCTAATTTAATTATAATTTTTATAATAGAATATGAGACTAGACGTTGAAGTGATCATAATATGATATAGAATGATGGATTAGTAACGGTTTATTGGACTCAACTTGCACTCATTACACTCATTAGAGATGCACGGCACGGAAAGTCGTTTAGCATTGCTTAAATTCCTTGTTTCAAATTTCGCAGCAAATTCAACTCGAACTTGAAAATGATGATTTTGATGGAGTGAATTAAATTCAATCTAAACCAATAAATAAGACAAGCGTGCTACATTTTGGCATTACTATTCCAAACACATAAATGTTAAATTAATATTCTGAGTGGAAACACATCTCGAACGTCTCGAAACGTTTGAATCCTTGTCTTATTGTTATTATAGTTATTGCATAATTACTTTGTCTTCAAAACACAATTTTGAGCATCCTTATGAAAACGTTTAGTAATTACAATGATATAATTACAAGGATATTTTCAATTTTCAATTGAATTATTCATTTAAATTAATTATTTTTATGACCTGATTAATTAACTGTTTGTAAAATATAATGAATCATTAATAACTTAAAGCTAATTAATTATAATTTTTAGTTAATGTCATCCACTCATTCTCCAATTTATAGAATCCTATGGAAGGAATATTAGACCGCTTGCCTGCCAGCACCGAGAAACCAGCCAGTCTGGAGTTTGCATGTTTGCATGGGATTGCATGAAGGTATGTGCATTTTTTAATTATAATTACGCATTACCTTTCTTCCTAGCAGTAGTGATTAATAAGGACAATTATTTATTAAGCACCACAGCATTTAAAAATATTGGTTTAATATCTATACCTATCAAATTGAATGAAAAATTGAACACTAAACGAAACTTGATAAACATCACATTACATAATGTTCATAGACATCATTAACTGAATCTATCACTATTTTTGCCAACAGGCTAACGGTACCCATTTGGGCACTTGCATTGACCGCTTTTATTTTGGGAGCTGTTGTGACCTGGGAGAAAAGACTGAGTCAATCTTAAGCACGGCAAGTATGCGGCCTCCTCTCCGCCCAACCAAACCACCGATTGAAGCCACAGACGAAATCAAGCAAGAAAGCACGACCGGAGTCCCGGCACTTCCAACAGTCCCAACTCCTGGAACAATCCCAACAGCAGCGACTCCCTCAGCTGCTCCATGCCCAGCTGGATTAGAGGCTCTTTGTACTTCGACAACAGCCATGGGTCCCAACGATGAAGGATCTTCGACTCCATTCCAACCCGTCAGCTTCTCCACGTTGCCTCCACCTTCTCAACCTCCTCCAATTCCAGGAGCAATGTGGCCTGCAGTGCCTGGAAGCTCAACTCCTGCTAGCGGAGGTCAAGCTGATAGTCCTTCCACCACAGCTTCCACATTCTCAACATGGATTCCGACTCAAGGAACCTTCCCAACTGTTCCTGGAGTATCAAGTCCAAATCCAGAAGAATCGACTGTTCCACCAGTTCCTGGAGTTAATGGCACACAAGCACCTCCGCAATTCCCTGGAGATCAATCAGCTTTCCCTGGATCCAACGGGACGCAAATTCCTCAAGTGCCTGAACAACCCCAACCTCCTTCTAAAGACGAGTCAAGCTCAACAACCGCAGCACCATTCCCTGTGCTTCCAGGACAATTGCCAAATGCCACGGCTCCTCAACAGCCGATGATTCCAGGACAAGAACAGTTTCCGAATGCAACTGCTCCTCAACAACCAGTAGCACCAGGACAAGATCAATTCAATCAAACCAACCCAATGGTTCCTGGACAAAATCAATTTCCAAATGGAACAGCTCCTCAGCAGCCCCTTCCCGGACAAGATCAATTTAATCAAACAAATTCAATGGTCCCAGGCCAAAATCAATTCCCCAATGGAACTGCTCCCCAACAACCAATGATTCCAGGACAAGATCAATTTAATCAAACCAATCCAATGATTCCTGGACAGGAACAATTCCCCAATGCCACGGCGCCTCAACAGCCAAGTAATTCCAGTCAGAGCGATTCAGGAAATCCAAATCCTAATCCTCAGGTTCCAGGACAAGATCAATTCAATGTGACCAACCCAATGGTTCCAGGTCAGCAGCCAATTCCAGGACAAGACCAATTCAACCAGACCGCTCCAACGATTCCCCAGGTGCCAAATCAAATGAACAATACTCAAGTTCCAAATTCACCAGAAGCTCCGAATCCTTCTATGCTGCCACCACCGCCAATGCCAAATTTGCCTCCACAAGATATGATACCAGGAGGTAACGATCAACCTCAGGTCCCCATGCAGAACAATACAATGTTCCCAATTTTGACTCCAACTCCTCCAGCAGGAAGCACAACGCCAGGAGGTTCCAATGACGAAGCTTCAAGTCCAGCCACTGAATCCACGGCCTTCCCAACTCTCTCAACGTTTGCCCCAATTAATTTCACCACACTTCCGCCGCCAGATACGCTTCCACCGCTCAACTTTTCCACGCTTCCTCCTCCAGATACCCTTCCACCTTTGAATTGGACGACATCCTCAACCCCAAGTGGATCAAATGACGAAGGGCAAGATGGATCAAGCACAACTTGGTCAACCTTAGGAACCCTCGCCCCGATTAACTTCACAACTCTTCCACCTCCAGACACGTTGCCACCATTGAATTGGACAACCCTTCCTCCGCCAGACACACTCCCGCCGCTCAACTTCTCAACTCTCTCCCCACCTGACACTCTGCCTCCAATCAATTGGACAACTGTTGAACCCACCACAGAGCAGCGGGACGACGAGTCCAGCACGTCTTCCACATTTACAACACTTGCTCCATTGAACTTTACAACGCTGCCACCGCCAGACACGTTGTCTCCGCTTAATTGGACAACGCTTCCACCGCCAGATACGCTTCCACCGCTCAACTTCTCAACGCTTCCACCACCTGATACTCTTGCTCCAATCAATTGGACAACAGCGGCTCCACCGGGTCAAAGTACGGAACCAAATGATGAAGGACAAGATGGGTCAAGCACGCTCGCAACAATTGGAACGTTGGCTCCATTGAACTTTACCACTCTGCCACCTCCAGACACGTTGCCACCTTTGAATTGGACAACTCTTCCTCCCCCAGACACATTACCACCATTGAATTTTTCAACGCTCCCTCCACCTGACACACTCGCCCCTGTCAATTTCACGACTCTTCCGCCTCCAACCACAGCAGATCCAAACGCCTCCACTTTTACTCCACCAATGGATATTCAAAATGGAACATTTCCTGCCGTCCCAGGAAGCTCAACAACACCGAGTGAAATGATTTCAGGAGACTTGCCTTCTACTGGAGCTTCAATGTTTCCTCCAATAAATCCCTCAGGAGTTCCTCCACCAATGTTTCCAGCAAATAGTTCCGGCGTCCCAGCATTTCCAGGAATTGAACCGTCTTCAACCCAACCAGCAGGACCGTCAACTGACCCAGCAGTTTTACCATCACAATCAACGAACTTTGACCAAGGGCAAACTTCTGCCTCGAGCGGAGCTTCCGGAGCGTCAAGTTCATTTCAACCGGTTGCAACCGGGGTTCCATCAACAGGAAGTCAAATAGTTGGTGGACAACAAACTGCAGTCCAAGGAGCTGGAAGTTCTCTTCAACAACAATCGACCATTGGAAGTTCAATCCAATCACATAGCTCGTCAATCCCAATGGGTCCTCCAAGTCAAGTGACTGAAATCGGCTCAAGCACGGGCTCCGTAGCTGATCAAAGCACAATTTTCAGTTCAATCGCAGAGCAGAGCACAGTCCAGGACTCATTGTCTTCGCAAGGCGGAGGCGTTTCATCAGCCATTAGCCCAAGTCAAACTCAAGAACCATCGCCGTCTACGATGGTAACTGAAGTGGCAGGGCAAGAACTTGAACCTTCAATGATCGGATCATCAGACGGCTCACACTTGGAACCCTCAATGACAGATACACTTCCTGACTCAACCAACGCTCCAAATGATGGGGAAACTTCCGCCCCTGGGATGATTTCAACTCCAGTGATTCCAGGAACTATCGAGACAAGTTATTTCAGACCATCAACGAATGCATCTGTTCCTCACCCTTCTACAACTTTCCCAGGACAATCAATGACGGTTGATAACGAGCAATTTGGAAATTTCTCAAGCGTTCCTGGTGGAGTTCCGGTCGTTCCCACTTCGTCATCTGGACAAAAAATACCAGTGAAAACTGATGTTCCTTCAGAATCTGGCTCAATGAGTGGAGGTTTATTTGAAATCCCTGGCACCGAGTTGGATAACTCTCTTAATATGATGGCCAATGGATCGGAATCACCCTCTGAGGATGCTTTCTTTTCGGAGAATGGAACTCTTCTCATTAGCGACTACAAACAGAGTAATTTTCTAAAATTTAAACTTTTTATTCAAATGAGAGTATAAATAATTAAATATGAGGTAAGAGAATTAATTCAAATGAATATTCTAAATGAAAATATTTTTTTCTATAGTTTGTGGAAGAAGATTTTACCCAACTTCGCGTATTGTTGGAGGAAAAGAGGCAACTTATGGGAAATGGCCATGGCAGGTAATGTTATTTTTTAACGAGTCGCTAACTTTGTGAATTAATAATGAAATACATTCAATGTAAATTTTTAATTATTCATTTTATTTAGGTTTCTCTGAGACAATGGAGGACGTCCACGTATCTTCACAAATGCGGGGCTGCTCTTTTGAATGAAAACTGGGCCATCACTGCAGCTCATTGTGTTGAGAAGTAAAACAGCCATTTTACAATGAAATTGGGCTAATTTATGACTCACAATTAAATATGAACTAACTATAATTTCCCATCTAAGGGTTCCACCAACTGATCTTTTACTGAGAATAGGAGAATTCGATCTCTCAGAAGACAGAGAACCTTATGGTTATGTCGAGAGGAGAGTTCAGATTGTTGCAACGCATCCACAATTTGATGCCAGAACATTCGAATACGATCTCGCTCTTTTGAGATTCTACGAACCAGTTGTTTTCCAACCTAACATTGTTCCAATTTGCGTTCCCGATCGTGATGAAGACTTTTTGGAAAAAACTGCTTTTGTAACTGGATGGGGAAGACTCTATGAAGGTTCGAAAACGAATTAAAAAATAGTGAAATATTACGACATTTATTTATAAATGTTGAGTTCCTCATTATTTATTACTTTTGAAACAGATGGTCCTTTGCCCTCTCGCCTCCAAGAAGTTCCTGTTCCGATTATTACAAACGAAGAATGCGAGCAAATGTACAGGATGGCTGGATACATTGAGCATATTCCAAACATCTTCATTTGTGCCGGTTGGAGAGCCGGAGGAAAAGACTCATGCGAGGTTAGAAATTATAAATTATGGTTGCTGTTTTTCCTATTTGTGCAAGTTAGCATTTGACAAATTAATGTATTTTTTTCATTTAGGGTGACTCGGGTGGTCCTCTGAGCATTAACAGAGTTGAAGACAATCGGTGGGTTTTGGGAGGAGTTATCTCATGGGGAATTGGGTGTGCTGAGCCAAATCAACCTGGTGTCTACACTAGAATATCCGAATTCAGACATTGGATAAACCAAATTCTTCAATTTTAATTACTCTAATTAGTTTTAGAAAAGCTTTTACAAAAATTGAAATAGCATACAAATCGCATGATATTTTTTAACCTTTGTTTTAAATTATATTTTGTATATTTTAGTTATCAGATTTGATAATTTATGAAAAAAATTATATAAAAAATTGTCAATGATCGAATTTAGCAAATATAATTGACATTATGTTTAACGAGTTTGAAAGATACAACATTTCGCTAGAGTAATATTTTAAAATCTGAATTATAATTTAGAGAATTTAAAAAATGGGTTCTCACATTCAAGTATGTTTATATGCTTCTTAACGTTTTTCACTCGAGATTCTCGAGCACTTGAGCTCAACTCTGTGATGAACCAAAGTTCTAGAGATAAAATCAATTCTAGCAATGTCTAGACCTCTATATGAAAAGATTATTATTTATATTGACTCCCATTCCTTTTTAATAATATTAATAATGTGACATCAAATGAGATACTCCTTTAAATATTGTTTACAAAGATCAAAATCTATTTCGACGTGCCAATGAATTTTATGATTTTTTACCACTTAGGTTTAATTAAATGTATTTCTTTTAATAAGGATATGAATTTATATAACTTAAGTTTATGTATTTTGTGTAAGATAAAAACGTCTCGTATTAAAGTTACAAATATTAACTTTTAAACATTAGCGTAATCAAGGTGTTATATTTCTATTTCGGAATTGGTGAATCTGTAAAATTAGATAAATCTGATAACCGATTGTTATAAAATAAATCATTAATTATTATATTAATCGTATTTATATGCGAATATAAGAATTGACGAGAAAGAAGTGAAATATTTAAATAAAAATACTGTTGATGGATGGTTTGTGGTGAAATTAAAGTCACGTCTATTTCAAAGGTGCTATTAAAAGATAAGAATCGAGCAATTTAAAAACAAATTGGTAATAAAATACTTAATTGCCCATTGTTCGATAATATTCTTTTTTCTATTTTTGTAAATATGAAAAATATAATAAATGTAAATCAAAACAACGTGGTTTGAATTTAAAGGGAATTATATAAGCGTGTCGCCTAAATATATTGATATAAATACAGCTAAATATAACATTGTAAGACTATCCATATTATAAGTAAGGTTAGTATTTTAATATTATTTATATTGGATTGAGATGTATTATGTATTAAACTTTAAACTAGAATGAATAAAGTTTTCAAATGTGTTTCATATTTGGCCTTATATTAAGCATAATGCCAGAATACTCTAATATGCATGTATACAAGTTTGAAACTGAAACTATTAGATTAATGCATTGGGCTGAAAAAGGCTTATAAAATGTATTTATTATAGCACTTTAATTATGTTTATGTATTCACTATTCACTATTAAGATAAGTATTATTAAAGATATCAAGAATGGAATGAAAATATACTTTTTATTTTTTATTAAAGAATATATAATCGGCTTTTATCTTAAATAAGGTAATATAAACAATTAAAATGAAATAACAAAAATTCATATATGATTTCTTTTATATTGATTGAGTATAGATATATGTAGAATAATTTATTAGTTTAATATTTTTAAAATAATGATATAAAAATAATTGCATTTTTATTTGAATAAAATAAATAGTAAAATATATATATTATTTAACAACTAGCCTCTAAATCCGCGTAATACAATATCCTCAAAACGTTAGTACGATTCATTCAAAATTATAGTAATATGGAGTATTGATTATTTATACAGTTAATTATATATTTCATATTAAGTATTTATGTTTCTATTCACAATTTCGTCTCTTAAAGTTTGATATAACATCAATAAATTAATATTATGTACGGTACATTGAAGGTTTGTAGAGCAAAGATACAAATCAAGCATATAAAGTCATTTACGTTTATAACATTTAACAACAGATAAATTAAGACAATATTAGGTTTGCATAAAATACTGAACGTCTTCGCCTTTTGCCTTAATGACCAATTCGTAATAAGTATCTCACTTTAAAACCAAGTTTCAGCGAATTGGGGACGACAGTTATCACAAGGTGTGAGTAAAGAGTTGTAAGGCTTCTTCGTAAGTTACTCATTACTTAAGTAATAAGTTTCGATGCGATTGTCATTCATGAACAAAATGTATAATAAATATTTAAAGAATTAATGTAATATATTAATAAATTTATAACATTAAATGTTGAGTCCTGTGACTTTTTTAATCCAAAGTTTATAGAAAGTCATTCTCATGTAAACTCCTGGTAGATTTGGGTATGCACATTTGATTCCGTGAGAAACGGTTCCAGCTAATACCCACTGGCCACTTGGTCGCTGAACCTGCAAGGGTCCTCCTGAATCTCCCTATAATTACAAAAAATTTAATTTCGTTTTAATTTTACTGCTTAAGTTAAGAATTATACTTATTATTTATTTGGTAAAGATTTTTACCTCGCAAGAGTCTTTAAGTCCTTGAGCATAACCAGCGCAAATAAAACTCTCACGAATTGCTTTAATGTGTCCAGACTTTAAAAACATATCTTGGCAAATTGTATTATTCATTATTGGAACATCAACTTCATGAAGAGTTTGTGGAACGCCTCCGCCTGAAAAAGTATTAAAAAAATAAATAAAAGTAGATTAAAAATTGAATCAAGTTTCATTAATTTAATAATTTAATTTTTTACCGTATTTAAGGCGACCCCAACCAGTGACATAGGCTTTCTTCCCAATAAACTCGTCATTGTCATTAGGAAGACAAACTGGGACAATGTGTTGCTGGTATTCCACAGGGGAGTCGAGCTCGAGGAGCGCAATGTCATTTTCAAATGTCTGAGCATTATAATCACGATGAACAATGACTCGACGTATATTTTTGGTAATTGGGCCGTGATTAGAGGCGGCCCCTTCAGTTTCGCTCGATATGTCAAAGTCACCGAGGACGACGGTGAGCGTGGCCAAAAATCCTGGCTGGCAATGGGCCGCAGTCAATACGTACTTTGGAGAAATGAGAACTCCGCCACATTTATTTTTTGTGAATAAGCCAAGCCAAGTGGATTCGCGGACAAGAGCTTGCCAGGGCCAACGTCCGAATTTTGACGAGGTTCCTCCAACAATTCGCCCTTGTTTGGCCAATGGACGAACTCCGCAATCTAATAAAAAATGTAATTCTCATTGCTATATATCCAAATATTCCATTTCCGACAATAATATAACTATAAAGAAAACTTCAAATTATAGTTTTCTTGTTTTCGGAAAATGTATTAAAATTAAGTAACCTTTTTTATAATCCATTGGTTTAAATGTTGAAGTCGACAAGGTTGTAGAGGATCCTTTGGAAGGAAGGTCTAACTTCTCTTTTACGTGTCCTGGCTTTAATCCAGTGCTTCCGGTTTTAGTCGGATTCTTTCCTGGCTTGACGAGAGGAACTTTTTCTTGAGATGTGGATTGGGAAGAGGAGAAAATATGATCGAGAACATGAAAAGGGTGGATCGTTGGGGGAATATCTTGAGGTTTTGAAGAAGATCCTTGATCCAAACCTGGAACTAAATCTTCTAATACGGCATTGTCCAAGCTGCCTGCCAATCCTTGAACAACCTATATTAATAAAATTTAACATTATAAATCATTCTTTTAAATCAATAGCCATGTTAGCCCATAAAACCTTAAAAATATTTACTTGATTCACAAAGTCGTCTAAGTTTGATTCGAGGTCTTCTTGAAGAATTGCAGATTGTGGGTCTACAGGGCGATGGGTTATGGGTTTCTTCGTATTCTTTGTCACATAAACAGCCGGAGTTTTCGATGTTGGAGTCGTAGTTGTGGTGGGAGTATATCTTCTCCTCGGGGGCAACGTATACACCCTTTCAGTTGTCGTCGGTCTGGTATAAATGATTTTTTCCGTTGTTGGTCTTGGCCTTAAAGGTCGCGGCCTGTAACTTGACTGTATTTTCTCAGTGGTGTTCTGAGTAGTTTTCGCGGTGGTCGTTCTCTCCGACGTAGTTGTGGTTCTTTCCGTGGTAATTGTCGTGGTTGTTCGAGCCGTTGTTCGAGCCGTTGGGGCTCTTGTCGCATAGGTCGGGGGTAATTTGGCGCTTTGCACTTTTGTCTTTATAGTCGAGGACTCTCGCGGAATTGGAGTCGTGGAAGTAGTCTGTTTAAAAATGAGCTTTTGCGGTTGAGTCACCTTCGATGAGGGCGAACTGATCTCCGAAGATTCTCCCATGATGTCAAACCAGGTTGTAAGACCGATTGGGTGCGGAGTTGGTCTTGGTTTCTTCATGACCAGCAAATTAATTATTGAGTTGGGTTCAGTTGAGGATGGATATTTGAAAGTGTGAATTTGAGCAGTGGAGGAAGCCCAAGGTTTTTGAGTTGTTCTTCTAGTGGTGAGTATGGAGATTCCGGGTTTGTTATCTTCGTCTTCAACTGGCGGACGAAGAGTTCTGTCTGGAATTTTCAATTCGAAATTCTCTGTATTGGTTTCTGTGAAGGAATCGTCAGTTCCTTGCACATTGCTCTCTGTCTGCCCCGTCAACTTCCATACATTTGTCCAATTGACATCGTCGTTCCCCATGAACCCCGGCATGTAACTTTCATTGTTTATAATGCTAGTACTTATAAAATTATTTTCTGCTGGATTCAAAATACCGGTACTATTTCCAATTAGGCTATTGAATAGCTCATCCGAGTTCAAATGGGACAATACGTCATCAGTCACTGGCGGCGGGGTTGTGGACTTTTGCCCTGCAAGTTGCAACACGACTGACCAGACGTTTTCGGTATTACTACTCAGGTTCTCATTAAGACCCGGCATCGTCGTCGTCGTCTTTTCATCGTTTAGTCCGTTCATGGTCTCAAAGTCGTAGCTCATTCCGTCGACGTACATGAAAGTGGAGAGTTTGGGCGGATTGGTCGAGTCGAGGGATTCTGAGCGTAAGGGACTCAGTGTCGTGGGTTCCATAGGCTGACGAGGCTCGCCATTCGGATGACGGAGATTATGGTGATCTCCGTGATGGCGCTCAACAAGAGGATCACTGACACTGGAGAAAGTTTCCAGAGCGAGAGGAAGAAGAGTAGGGTAGTGACGGGGAGGAGGTACAATTGTATACCCTCGAGCTGGAACAATAGGGTGAGGATCGTGTAATGAAACCACCGCTTGACTGCTACTATTTTCCGTTGACTCTCCCCTGAGAGGTGGAGACTCAGCTGAAGAAGACACCTTAGGAGATGGAGAATGAGGTTGCTCAGGTGACGCCGGAGTTCTCCGAGTGGTCTTTGGACTTGGAGGGACATTCTCCGTTGTGCTCCTCTCTGTTCCTGGAGTTGTTGCTGTATTTGTTGTAGTTGTTGCAGTGGGTTTTGCTGTAGTTGTTGTTGTAGATGTTGTTGTTGTTGTACTTGTCGAAGGGACGACGCTTCTGGTTGTAGTAGCCCTTGTGCTTTTGGTGGTGGCAATCCTCCTTGTGGTGGATGGGGGAGATGATGGGGTTGTTGTTTTAGCACTGACGGATCTTCTCGTCGTTCTTCTATCTTTTGTTGATGGGCGCTGAGTGGTGGTGGTGGTTGTCGTCGAAGTCGTGGTTGGCTCTCGCCAAGGCTTGACGACTCCGATGGGCTTGGGTCTGGATGTCTCTGGGAGTGAAACGTCTGAGGATTCATCTTCTGACTCTTCGCTTGAGCTGTTGAGTTCAGTCTCTTTGGTTGGGGGAACTGGAGGGAACTTGACGACGTGACAGCAGGCACCGAATAGGAAACGGTCAACACAGGCTCCTATGACACTTCCGCCTCTTTCCTGGCACTCCAAATTGAACATGCACGTCCCCACGAGCCCTCTGAATCGCGGTGAGTTGGATGTACAGTCTTTTGGTGTGATGCTCAGCCCACGGTTGTGATCTGTTAATGGGAAAGATTGAGATTAAGTTCATGAGCTTTTTGAAATGATTAGTATTGCGATTCAATAAACTCCCCTGACAGAACTGTCAATAATACCAAAAGGTAAACTATTATTATGATTAAAAGTGATACTTTTACTCTATGAAAATGTGTTATGGTCCAATGGCTCTATAACGCCATGCGTGATTGCATGTAGGAGTAAGACTAGGAAATTGAGGTTGAGAGTTGTGATACTATATTATACGCAATGTTTTTATGTTTCATAACAAAGTCGGCTCGTTCCTAAATTGTTAAATTGTTGTTGGAGCATTTTGCCATATGAGTGGATGTATGTACGAAGGGCCGCGCTGACTGACTGGCTATTGAAAATATTGCGAGAACAAGTGCCCTCAATTTAGAGGGTAGTGCAGCCAAGAGGCTTGTTCTGCAAGATTATCTAGAATGTAAGATACCGAAACCTACTAACATTCGAGACGCACTCACTCTTTATCATTTTCCCCATCATTTGGTTGCCAATTCTGTGAATAGCTCTCGCAGTCTGCAGGAATTAACAACGTGAGTAAAGATGAGTGCTGCAATCGAGTGAATGCCAATACATAATAATAGGAATAGTCCCTGCACTCATTTGAGATGTACAATGGGTCTTCCAGCCATGGACGGAAGACCCCTATATGAATCTCATCGTGACTTGCCCATTCCTCTATTAATCTTATTAAACTGCTGCGAGTGGCAACCATCCTTCTTTTATTCTTGCTCCCATTTGCACCACCACTTCATATGTATGATTCTCAACACATGCGAATACGACCAGACACCTTACAATGAAATGAGTTCCTTTTCTTTCGTCCCAATTCTACTTACTTGCATTGTTGGAAAGGAGGATAGGAAGGAATGGGAAATTCATCATACCATAAGTACGTTTTAATAAATATCCTCGTATATTCATGTGGTTCCTTTCTCATTCATTTCCTCTTCCCACTCACTCAGAACAGAAGTCAAGATTATTTACCGTAAGAATAATAAATGAAGCAAATGACTAATGTAATGTGAGTAATAATTTTCAATGTTTGTTTTTAAACCCTTTTCAGATTGTCTGTGTTCGATTTGATGTCTTTATATTGATAATAGGTACGATATAATGACTAATGACTTTAATAGCATCTGCCTTAAAATGTCATTTGTAAGAAATAAAGAGAGTTTAAAGTGAGTAAATAAAATTGAGGCGAGACGAATTTTTTCAAGAAAACATTATAAATAAGTAGGATATCATTGGGCTAGTTTATGGTGAGTGATCCATAATATTCACCCTTTAGAATTTGAACAAAACTTAAATGCTCAAGTATTTGATGGCAGTGATGTGTGCGATTGCTTTACAACTTCGTCGCGAATTAGCAATGAGGACAAATAACCTCTTGAAAGATATGTTGGTCACAAAATCAACAAGTCATTCGTATTAGAACTATCATTAGTGTTTAGCGTGATGACTCTATTCATAAATGACGCCTTCTATGTGCAGATTCTAAATATAAAAATTACTTAAAAATACTGTTAGCTTAAAATTAAGTTAAACAACGATCTAAGAAAAGAATCATAAATTTTTAAGTAATAATAAATACAAAAATCTTACAAAATACATTAACTTGTAAACAATTTTATAACAACTTAACACGACAAATTAATTAAACTAAAAATTAAATATCACATATTAGACACGAATTAAAAAGAAAAATATTCTAAAAGTTAGAACATTTATAGATAAATGCTTACAAACTTTTGAATATTTTTGAAACTCCAAATCTTTTATAGCTATGTGATGTGTGAATAAATGAAAGAGGGAGGGATAATAGTCTCAAAAGAATTTATACAAAGGATGAAAGCGGACCTTCCAGCCTAATTATCTCTGCTGACTTTGAATTCCAAAAGGTAAAAGGGTCCTTTCCCACACGGGTTCTCTGAGTCTCTCAGAGGTTCATTATATTCATTCCTACATGGTTGGGGTGATGGGTTGGTTTTGGTGGTAAACAAATATTCTGTTCGCTAGTCCCCACTCATTCCATCCAGACTCTTCCACTGTTGCAGTAGAATAAGATAATAATGCTCAAGACGAACGAACGGATGAGAAGTCCCGTTATGTCAGACTACTACTTCTACTCGATAGCCATAGATCTGATGGCGGGGCTAGTGCATATACAAGTAGATGGGCGTCTATATGTTATTTAAGTAGCATTTAGATTACTTACAGGTTTTTCCTAGACGCACAATCAACCCCATGGATTATGGTTTTAATTGAAACATGATGCATCAGAAAGAGATTGAAAGAGCTACTAGATGTGTCTTTCGCTGATGGACTTTGAAATTACGATTGGATTCTTTTGATTGGGATGAATTCCCTTTTGATCTGGACCAGATCAGCAACAACAAAGCTAATTATTCCTTTTAATCTAACCAAATCTCTTTTCTGAGATTATGCTATACTATATAGCTGCTTGGCTATTTACATTTAATTTAATCGCTTCCTTTTCCGACCAAGCTAATCTATTTAAATACGATAGAGAAATTAAAAAATATTTTCTCGAATATTTATATAACTTATAAATACAGATTTAGTAATTGTAGCAGTCTTATTAAATAAAACCGCTAAAAAGTTGAAAATAGCTTACAATTAGTGAAATGCATTATAATTTTCTAGAGTGATTGATTTGCTGCTACATGAAAACAATACTGAAAGACATTTTAAAAACATTAATTTGATAATCATAATACAAAAATATAATGATGCCTTTTTATCTGAGACTGTTTAGGCCCCTGAATACAATTGTCTGTATGACAGACAACGAATGCTTCCTAAATGATAAATTATATTTGCCAATGTCCAAGTCCTAATTATGTCAAAAATGTTAGCCCTAAAGCCAAAGCGGAAATCTCTTTAAAATTCTTCCCGTTATAAATGCAAGTTAGGCAAATAAAATTTTCCCAGTAGTGGACATGTCCTGTTATGATAGTGAGGAGAGTCAGTCGCAGTAAAGTAAAACAATCGAGTCCTCGTCAATAAGCTTTATTTAATGCCTACTCAAAGCCGGGTCATTAAAAAGTATATTAATAGAACGATACTTACCCCTTTCTGATTTCAATGAAAAAATGGGGTTAACCACAAAGAAATCCTTTATGATCCGTTTTATGTTTGATGAATTTATATATCGTGTTTTACTCACTCGAGCTTCACTCTCCAATTGAACATAGGAACAAAACGAAACAAAGAAATAGCGAATCTCTATTTATTAAATTGATTGAAATTGCTCAAAACAAATTTAACTTCGTTTGTATCGCCTATACTAAATGGAAAAAGTTTAGTTGAGACTTTTTGCGTTTTGAATTTATTATATTTTACAAGATTTACTATGCGAGCATGGGGAGTCAACGAAGGGAAAGTGTGTCGTATCCTTGTAGCTTCGTACGATGAACTGAGCAGTCCAAGTTCAATTATCAGACTCTTAGTCGAGACTCCTCATAGAGGATTTATATGTCCATGCCTTGAATGCCTTCATTTGCTTCCTCTCTCTTTCTATGAACGATGTTTCATTGAACTTTCCATATCTTATCTTCCGCAATACGAGCCCCAGCACAATGGAATGAGTCAATGAACAGAATTTTTGCACATGCCCAAGTCATCCTCTTTGAGAGTCAAACACCGGCCGTGTTGAACACCTCATAGCATCATCACCATCATCTTCGCAATAGCATTATCAATGTTTACTGAGCAAATTTTTATAAATTATCAATATTGGAGTTTCCTCTTCTACATGATAAGAGAGGAGGATAGGAATTGCTTTATATTTATATTTATTATAACTTGTACACAAATACAATCTTATCATTGGTTTACTTGGCAGAATATTATGCCAATAGTTACATTTTGGAGATAACCAAGTTTGACATGAAGAACATAGTCCAAAGGAAGCTTGCTTCAATGTGCCGTTACCTTTACACGTTAGTTTTAAAAAAAGAGAGCATGAATAGGTATTACAAATTATTGAAGCAACTAATAAGCAATTTATAAATAGATAAACAGCATTGAAAAAATTCTCATATATGAATAAATTCTCTTAAAGTAAATTGCTTCAGATTATTGATTATTGGATTTTCTATAACTATTACAAACTTTTAAACTATGTATAACCTATATATATAATACAACACTTAATATTCCAATGTATATCTTCTATACAATTTTTTAAAAATCATATTTAGTTTTGCTGAAGACATTTGCTAGCCTAATTAATTAATAATCATGATATTAACCTTGAAATTGAACCATGATCAGTTAATTTTAAGTCATAGCATTAACACATAAAGGATAACACATTTAAAACATTTCAAACTTAAAGTTCCTTGTGAATCTGAATGAATTTAATAAATGTAATATAATAAATTCATCTAATTCAATTCATTTTTTTGCAAACTTTCAATTCAATGTCATATCCCCATAAAAAGCCAAAAGTTTAATGAACTATGAAACCTTTTTGAAGTTCAGTAAATACTAATTTAAAATACACATGGTTTACTTTCATATACAAATCTTCTATATTAAATAATGTATGTAGCGTGCTTATTATTTTAATTTCAACAATAACTACAAAATATAACTTTACATGCGTTAAAATTGGACTAATTTTTTTGTAAGAAGGAGGTTAGTTAAAACTTTCATGTTCATTGTCACAAAAGAATAAATTTGTGCATCTCGTATAAATGAGCTTTAATACACACGCGTGATGTTAAGGATTTATAGACTGAATGATGGTGGACTAAATAATTAATTGCTGAAAACTCCACTCCTGGTGAGATAATGAATCGGAATTGGTGTGAAAACTCTATCGTTCTATTACAAGAGATATAACTTGATTTTTTCTTATTTAAATGGGAGATGTATCGTATCTAATGTACTCATTAACAACGTGCCTCCCTGTATTACAATTTTCTTTACTCGTGAAGAACAATGAATGTAATTTATAAGTTCATCTGTGCATATACCAAATACCCAATTGTGGGAGGATTATGCATAAAGCATAACTACACAGTTCCGGTCTATTTACCCTTCTGGTTTTGTAATTTTACGAAGATTCTTCGGCCCATTTTTTATTTATAAATGTGCCATTCAGCACATTCAACACAAAACGATACTTTTTAAAGTATTCTAATAGACGTTATAAGATGTTTCATTTCAAGGATAGTTGACCCAGTGTCTGAGAGTTGTGCCGATTCCTAGCAATGATTATACTTTTGTTTAGCCCCACTCAAGTATTGTGAATTGATAGACTACCAACGAAAAAGAGTGATGACTCTAAAAATCTGCACAACTCCCAGACACAGGGAGTAATTTAAAGTTAAAAACTAAAATTCATTTTTATACCATATCTTCATTTGTCCTACATTTCCTTCTTTTAAAGATTTTACACAATATCAATTTTTTAAATATTTTAATTGGAGTATTAAGTTGATACTTTTTGTAAGCATTACCAACTGAAATGTTATACTTAAAATAAAAATATAACACTTTTACTTTAAGTTTTTTTAATTTTATGAATTTGGTATGTTTTGTAAATAAAAAAAATAAACTTCCTATTTTCACTAACAATTTATATTGATAAATAGATGTAGACAACAATAACAATGAGGAAATAAATAATTCATCCATAATATTTATTAAATCTCTAAATATTTAAACGATATTCACTTAAAAGGAGTTTTAATAAAAATAAATATACAGAGAAATAAATATCGAGAGAATTCCTAACATGATGAATATATTTTTGAATAAGCAGTTAAAAGCTGTTTGTACTAATTTCAAACATAAACATTTTAGTAATAAATATTTGAACAATAAAAATGTGATAAATGCTATACAGGTATTATGCAATATAATAAATGTGGTTTATTTTATATTTATGTTTTTAAAGAAGAGTCCTAAGAACTTATATATGGAATGTATGGTATAGTAATTTGGCTATTTTTAAAGTTTATTTAATCCTTATAAAAGCATAATGCTTGATATCAAAAGAAAATTGCCCAAAATAAAGTACCTATGATGTATTTTTATAATGGTTAAAACATTATTTTTTATCTTTTCACTATCCTATTCTATTATAAAGATGGGTTAATTTCATATAACTGAAAAAGTAAATAATGATACTACAAGAACCTTACCTAAGCTTTAAGTTAAAAAACTAATCCTATTATTAATCTAAACTCTTGCATGTTAGCGATACAAGAGAGAAATAAAAAGAAATAACTGTTAAAAACTCAATTTCAGTGTGCTCAGTCGGCTTATTTTTCAAACACAACTTGGCTTCTGCAAGTACATTATACTTCCTGAAATTTCAGAGAATAAACACCGTTTAATGCGGATCTCATACATACTTGGATTCTTGAAAGTACTTGTACCATACTGTGCATGCCCACTAATGGATTCATTCAAAATGACGTTAATATTTTAGAATGAGGAATATTTTATAATTCAATTCACATTCGGACATTGGCTAAATTTTTTGACAATACCAAATATAATCTAATGATGATACAATGAAAAAATGACCATTATCTTTGTTTTATCATTATCCCTATTTATGCTACTTTTCCTAAACAAAGCAAACACATTATTTGATACGAGTAATATTTTTTATATTTCACTCTATGTTCAATAAATTTTTACTTTAACCCAGCTAAATGTTCAGGATGAGCTCGAGATTAGAAAAAATACGGAACGAAACAATTGAACCATGTCCATTGACTCATTTCCCACGAAAAACATTAATTACCTACTTTCCATTTAAATATACTTCACAACAATATACATCAGCCGATAATAATACTCACATTTAATTTATATTAAAAGGCACAATGTAAATTGCGTTTCCAGTGCTTAATGCCTTTACGATTATTTAAATAAGTATCTCAATGCTCTTGAATACTCCTCTTACTCTCAAGTCAAAAGGTTACGCAAATATACTAAAAAGTAGGTTAGGCTTATTTAATTTAGTTAGCTTAAATACATGTAGAAAACATTCTTTAAATATTTACTAAACTTTTCAAAATGTAACTTAAGGTCTTTTGAATCTTCTTTGTGTCCCATTAATCCATCTCCTCTCAAAAGATAACATCCGTGTATAGAAAGGAGATGGTATTCATTTACAAACCTTCTATTTAATTTAAATAAAAGAGAAAAGTCACTTATTATTTCAACGCGTGTCAAGAAATTAGTTCACAATGAATTATTACTAAAGATTATTTTGGGCCATAATAAAATTTGATATTAAAGGAAGTGGCTTTATCAATTTCAAACTCGACAGAGAAAAGTTTAAATGAGGGTAACAAAGGTAAGTCGAATCGGCACAAGGCCCTGAATGTGTTCGCATTCGGCGACAAAAAGTCAATAAAGAAGAAGAGACACCATTTAAGCATTGGGAGAAGACGACGAGTCATTCCGTCCCTTGATGGCAAATAGAAAATAGTAATCTTCTCAACTTAACTCAACTCATTTTCATATTCGTCTTCGTTGAATCAGATTTCTTTTGAGAATCCTCGAATTGTAGGTTACGTCCTCAAAATGAGGAGTAGAATAGATTAGTATGCAGAGCCATACATCAATTGACACACTTTTCCTTCTCTTTTAAATTACTACTCATGGATGTAATCCGACATCAATCCTCACTCTCTTTATGGGATCCGTCTAATTGATTCCTATAGATGAAAGATAATAATAGATGTGAATTGGATACGAATCGAAAACCATCATATTATTTTCTATATTATAAGCACTGAATAAACCATATAAAAGCTATTTGGTAAATTTATTATTTATTTGAGCATAAATGCATACATATTTCAATTATATTATAAAGAAAATTATCTTGGAATTTTTTGATCAGGCATTTTTAAAGATTATTATTTTATTTAATTATACGCTATTTTAATGTTTTATTGAAACTTGGGAGCTTTCTAAATTATATTCATTGAAATGTTTTCATTCACTTTGAAAAAATGAAATAAGTTTAAACTCAATAAACTTTGTTCTCACTTTATTCTGTAATAGCTAACGGGAAACTGGATGAGTTAAAAAAGAAACTTGTTAGCGAGGAGATGCAAATGCACAAAGCAAATGCAGCATTACGCATTAAATGTTCAAGAAACTGGCTAAGCTGGACGAATTGAATCATCATCTTTTAGTTGTGCATGCACGGGTTGAATCTTTTATACTTTTTTTTATTTTAATGCTAGTCAAAATTTGTCCTCAATTACTTTATGGATCTCATTTTATCACCTGTTGCAAATACGTTAAATACATTTTATGAAATCATACAAGACTTTAACAACAAGATTTGACATTGAAGATTTTTAATGATTTTAATTATCTTGGTCATTCTGACGATTAGTGAGTTTGGCTAGAATTTAAAATTAGAGAAATTAACAAACAAATCTTGTATTATTGTGCTTATATTACTAGGAAAGTAGTTTTAGGTATCATCCAAAAATTCTGTTTCGACTTTCCTGTATAACTGTATATGATATAAATCAGTTTAGATTATTGTATGAATGTATAGATAGTGAAATGTGCACGATGAAGATCTATTCTGCGTGTGTGCTCGACTTTATTGCTCGTGTAGAGAATGTACTCACATGCCGGCTTAAAACGACACAGAGATAAAACTGATATACCTATGGATGGATGTCTGAATGGATATATTGTAGAGCACTTTAGAGGGAAGGAAAGTAATGCCTTAGTTGTAATTTTGTAATGAGGGAGTAGGGATAGTAAATGCTGGGACTCACTTGTTCCTCCTGGTTGACGAAGTCTCGGCAAATTATAGGTCTGGACGAGAGAGTTGAGGAGAAGAACCGCTACGAGAAGAAGAGCCGACGTCGTCCAACGGAATAGAGTTGAATGCATGACTCGCCCTGTAAAACCATCCTCAATTTGTCATCTCTGTGAATTCCTGACTGGATCTGTGAGTCCGTGGAACTACTCGCATTGTCCCCATTGTTTGTCTCTACTCACTCAATCCGGATATCCTACTTTCTTCCTTGAGAGAAGAACGAGCTTGGTGGCTCACCTTGCTCTCGTAATGGGACTTAGGTAATATACAAAAGGTCTCCTTACTTCGTAATGCATGAGGAGCTGCTCTTTTTCTTCTTTAAGCCGGCCTTCTTAGGACTGAACAACTTCCACCCATTTATGCTCTTCCAGAACGAAGTCTCATTTCATGAACTCGGAGAACAAGGATTTAAACTATCTCAATGAGGGTAAAGAGTTACTTAACTTGAGTCTTCTTGAGCTTTTACCAAATTCTCGCTTCATTGCTCTCACTAGGACTTGGGCTTTTAAGTATGGCAATACCTCTCGAGGAAAAATTCACCTGAGAAGGGATAAGGTGAGAAAAGTGTGGTCGTATATAAATAATTAGAAAGTATTTGAAAGAATAGTTGTCCGGACCTTCACTCCTTTTTCATCTTGAACTCTTCGTCAATATTGAAACGCGAGGGGAGCGGTGCCTTCTTATTCATGCGTTAATATACGATAAACCTGTCCCCTCTGTATTCTGGACAGGGCCATTCTTGAGATAGGGCAGTTTGAATTTCACTTCGTCGCCGAACTTCCCTACACTGCTGATAGTAAACTGATTTTACTATTTGAATTTCCGGGAATGAGACTCAAGAATATATATATAAGTCTCAAAGCACAGAAGAGAGTCTTGGAAATGTCAAGGAAGAGTTTGGGGATATTCTTTTGATAAGAGGCGGTATTGAGGAATGACCTAAACGCCACCAGGGATCCGAAGATGTTGATAGATGAGAGGATGGATGGATTGTGAGGAGGAAGGAATCTTGGTCCAAGAGAGCCTGCCTCGGCCCATCGAGACCTGCCAGGTGAGTCCCTTCTCATGAGGGAAGTTCAAGGTGGAGGCTGCAGTATTGGAGCAGTAGTAAGGTATACTCTAATACTCATTCTCCTTGGAAGAAGGTACTGCTCTGATGAGAGCAGGAGGATCCCTCGCTCTCCCACTTACAACGTTTACACTCCTCGGCTTTAACTCGAGGAATTGCTGGTAAATAATAATCCCCATTCAATGGTGTTCTTCCTCTCGCAGCCTCCTCTTTCACACTCCAACGACTCATGTGCTGAGAAAATCGCAAATCTCAATTCCTCGACTTGCCGTGAAACAAGGGAACAATGTAGGAAACGGCTCCTGCTTCGCCCAAAGATCAATCTTTCTTTTCAAACATGACATAACATCATCTTGAACTCAGTGATCTCTATTAACTCCACTCAGCCATTTACTCTATCTCGAGGAATCACAAAAGAGTTAGAGGAATTGATAACAACCGAGTAATTTACCTTTTCTGCACCCCAGTCTCCTGGCTCCTTAACTGCTCATTACAGTCTTGAACGAGTCGTGTAGAAATCTCAAACCTAAACAGAGCTTTATCCACGCCTTTCAGTCTCTGAGAAAATATCCAACTCGTTGAGAAAGGTTCACATCAAAAATTCTGACGGAATAAGACCTTGAATTTATTTTTTCTGATTTTATCAAATTCAAATTAAAGGAATATTTTAATAATTTAACTTTTATCTTTTTCTCAATTCAGTTTCGATGAGCGACTTCCTTTCTAACCAGAGGAAAGCAACTTCTCTCCAATCTTCTAAATAATAAGCAGTGTCAAAATTCAAATAAAATAAAATTTCTCATATCATTTCCTCTCGAAAAGCAAATGATTTACAATTTTACATTCAAATATTGTTAACGTTTTTCATTTTTGCCATTTATTTGTGCTATTTTGACATGATATAGGTAGTTAGAAAATATCAAAAGTAGCTTAAAGTTTTCAATGAAATAATAAATATTTATTTATTCCTTTCAAATAAAAGAAAGTATTCATGTTAAAAAACGGCATTATGAGAAATATGACCTCTAATACCGTAAAGATTATTTTATTGCGTCGTTACTCAATATAGGACTTAAGTCAATCTTGAAAATCTTCTCAAATATTAATACGTCCAAAAAATAACTTTCTTCTCCATCAAAATGTTTTTTAAAAATTGAGATGATGAAATGAGATTGATGTTTGCAATGCAATTTTTGAAGGTTGGATGCTAACGTCCCATGAAAGAAAGATGAAAGAAAATAGTTTAGAAGACATAGTTTCGCGTTGCATTATTTCATACAAAATTTATTTAAACACTCAACAAGATCGAAGCTTATAAGTCGTCAGCTTTGTTTTGTCCCTTTCCCCGTGACTTTTCCCTTTTAAGAATAAAATAATTAGAGCTTCATACTAAGGAACCTCGTTAGAAATCAACTCATACAAACTCCTCAATTTACAAATTCATATGACCCTTATTCTCATGCACCCTAACAGTCGTTCCATACTATTATACGCTACAATCTAAAATGAAACCACTACAGAATTACTAAGACTCCGTGTACACTATATACAAGATCGCATCCATACTACAGTCTGGGCTGGGCGCCAAGGGCTATTCTCCCTCTTCCTCCTGGACGATATAAAAAATATCTTGGCTAGTATTGGAGGAGATGGAGGGACCCAAAGGCTTTTTACCCCATTTATACATTTTAAAGATTTTTTTAAGTTGGTAGCTTTTTCTCGTAATACGTGTGTTAGTTGTTCTTGGCCTTCACTAATTTAAACCTAATTAAATCTATTTGTATAAGAAATAACGCACATACATTTTGCATACAAATGGTACATACATAATATAGTTTACGATTACAATGCATGCGAATAAGTATGTAAAATGTGCATGAGTGAAATTATTTAAATCCCCTTAAAATGTACAGGAATTAATTAAAATTACTAAAGGTACCTAAAAGTGATCACAGTAGGCCACACACAAGATGTTATCTATGTATGTATTTACAATTTATGTAATTTTAAAGTCTATTATCATTTAATAGTTAGCTTCACACACGTTTAATATATAGTTCATATTTTTCTTTTCCGAAATCCCATCAACTTGTCATTTTAATTTTTTTGGGAAGAAGCGAACGATAATGCTCCCGTTTTTCTTTAGAATTATTTTATACGAACGAGGTATAGTGAACACACGAGGTTTAATCTGAATTGAATTTTTATAACCTTTTTATTTTTTTAATAAAAATTATAAATACGATGCACTCGCTTGCTTAGGCTTCAATGCTTAAACATTCATCGTGGCACAAAAACCGCTGTATTTAATTTTTGTTTCAGTTAATTGATATTGATAGGAATATAGTTAATTACATGTCTACCTTGAAATTCACAAATGAGATTTAACCATTATGACATTTGCCTTTCAAAATAAGAAATTGAATTGAATTATATGATTTTAATTAATTAGTTGTGTAGTATAATGTGAATGTACGGAAAATATATTTTATTATTTTAAATTTTAATTGTTGTTGAAATCTAATGAATTTTTTTTAATATCATTTCATTTTTCGCTCTAAAGTATTCATTACTAAAATATAAAAACATTAATTGAAATACAAATTCAACGGCAATTATTTAAGAATTTCAATTAAATATTTAAATTGAGTAAATATTGTTACTTATCAATTGATTCAAAGATAAGTATAAGAATAAAAACAACGTTAAATTCATTCTGGTGGTACAAAAAAGCGAACATACATTTAAAGTAGAAATCTAATTATTAACAAAAATGTAACGTGCAAAAAGCCCTCTTTAAACATAAATGCGTTCAAAGCATATTTTTTGTGTATTAAAAAGTTTCAAAAAATAATAATATTGTAAAGAAGCGTTCGAGCCATATAAAAAGAATTAAATTCGGAACTTTATGAACTAATAATATCTAATCGGAAGAGTAGTTAGCAATTAGTAAAGGATTATATTAAAGTTGCTTGCATTGCATTAGCTTCGAAAAAGGGACAATGAAGTCGAAGGAGCTTTTCTGCAGAGGATCCAGGATTCGTCGCCGTCGCAGTCGCTACAACACTTTTAGTCACAACACTACTAGTCTCTATGCTATTTGTGGTCGTGGGGGTCTCAGAAACCCCAGCCGCCGCGTCCGCATGCAAATACCCACCAAGGGTTCCATTGATGAGTAGCGGAGGCGGCGGCTCCCCTCCCCGATTTTCTTCACAAACTACTATAAGATCTTCAGCGACAGACTCAGAGTTTCCCGCCTCCTCGCCGCCGTTCTCGAGGAGGCGGAGTAGTGTAGAGTTTTTTTCTCTTTCGTTTTCTTTGTCTTCGACGGGAGGGGCGGGGCCGGGATTCTCGCCAACTTCCATGAACGAAGCTGGCTCGGCTCCACGGCCCTCCTCCGTTGGCTCCCCTCCCCCGTGGGACGAGGAGAGGGGCGGAGGGGGGAGGGTATCCATGGGTTCTTCGTCCTCTTCATCCTCTAACCCATCATCGGCGAGGAACTCGAGGGGAAGTTCAAGGTCATTGAATCGAGACTCAACGGCCTCAGTCCAGGAAGGGAGGTTCTCCATCAAGAAGTAGGAATTGACTAATTCGGCACTCCGTTCGTCGAGGAGAACAGGGTCGGGGTCGAAGGAGGCGTCCACTGTCGTGCTTTGGGTTAAGAAGGGATTCGGGTCTGAGATGAGACTCTCCAGGTTGAATATAAGGGGTTGATCGTCTGAGGACACCATTGCTCCAAGGAAGGAGCCCAGATCGAGCGCCGTCAGTTCTCTACCAACTTCCTGTTCAGTAGCCTCGTCCACCGGAATCTCGTCCTCTTCGTCGAGGGAGGGTTCTGGGGTTTTCGGTCGGAAATGTAATCTTAAAAAGAGAAATACAGTTATATTAGTTGATAATTATGAGAGGAGCAATAGTAATTTAATATTGGGAGATCAACATATTTGTTCCTTACAAGTGATTCTTGTAAGCGTATGATGTGGGCAGGATTTGAGCAGAACTCCTTTCCGGGTCAATTTCTGGAACCGGTGAAGATCCCAACTGTTCCGATTGCGGAGTCTCTCGGTTCGTTGGGGGGAAGGGAAATGCGGATGCGGAGGTGGAAGGGAGATGGTCGGAAGAAGTCGAAGGGCGATCTTCGGAGGAATCGAACACTTCATAGCCCATAGATCTCCAGAAATCATCGCCGCGATGGCTGAGACGATCCAATATTACTCTGCAATAAAATAATATATTTTTTTTAATTATATTTTTATAATTTCAAATCTAATATCTATAATCCAAACCTTCCACCACGACCAATTCTTCGTCTACTATGACCGACGTAGCGATAACTTCCCCTACTTGATATAGAAGTAGGACAAAATCTAAATCGTTTATCACCAGATCCACCTTCTTCTTTTGAGCACCAGAAGTAATTTCCATTCTCTGCGGGCTGGAATTTTTATTATAGTTCAATTAAAACTCCGAATATTTTTTTGCAAAAAAAACGACAAAGTTAAGCCTTTAGCTATGCAAAAAAGTGAAGTAAAAGTGGAAGCACAATGAAGGAATAATGTTAATCTAATCCTATTTAAGTAATTTATAATAATGAAAACCAAGTTCGACATTAGCAATCGAAGTCAAATCAATAATTTTAAAAACTTCGTACGCTAAGGTTAGTTAGTAAATTAAAGAACTAAACCTTTGATCTAAGCATAAAATGACAGTATTTGTTACAAGATCTCCAAATGAAAGAAGTAATTTTTTATTCAATACATCTTTATGTAAACTAGATTCGTTGACTAATAAAATTAGCTGCATTGCGAAATTACAAAAAGCTTTGGATTACTAATAACTAAGATTAGTTTATTAAATCTGTAATAATAATGACTAGTTTGACTAGGAGGTAATTATTGAATAGCTAAAAATCACAAATCATAAAAAATATGAACAATGTGCTGTATAAAAAAATTGAATGTTCAGTATAAAACTTAAAAATAAAGGCAAAGAAAGCATCTATAGACCACAACCGTAAGCTTTCTGTCTTTTCTCAGGCTTGAGCAAATGAACTCACAGCGTGATAATCGCAATTTGCTTTTCTTCTAAAGGTAAAGTTTCCTTCGTCCTCTTCTTCTTCTTCTGAAGGCGAAGGAACGATGGCAATTTCTTCTTCTGATGAAATATCACGATCTTCAATGGCGCTTGACTAAAAAATAATAATAATAAACATACAAGTACATTCCTTTTCGAAATAATAAATCCATGAAGAACTGTAATAAAGGTCATAAAGTATGATAACATTTTATATTCACACTAACCTGGTTGATATAAGACGTAAGGTTCTCTAGACTTGACTGTGCTCCGTTAACTTTCGAGGATCGATGTTTCTTTTTCTTATTATTGTAATGTCTTTTATCTTTCCTCGAGCCCATTGATTCCTTGTTCCACATGTGATTGGCTTGGAAAAGTGGAGTAAAAGCAGGACGAGATGAACGTGCCATGAGAGCATCAGATACAATCTGTCCATTGAAGTCGCCAGCTTGATACCTTTTGAACAAAATTTTACGATTAGGAAAATTTAGATTTCATTAAATGTCATATCTTTGAAATATTTGAATATCTTCTCCCTCAATAAAAATTAACTCGGCGTCAGTCAATGATATTGAGGATGTTTATAGACAAATGTAAACAAACCTCTTTTCAAAAACTTCAATGGTTAAATGTAGTAGTTCTCTCTTTGACTTCTCACGCCTTTTCACCATTTCAAGGAGAGTCACTGCTCTTGACAAGTCACGCTTGAGTTTAAGCATTTTCTCATAAGAACTCTCGTCGTTTTTCCTATTCTTTCTCGTTTGCATCTTCTCCGTTCTTCTCCTAAAAGCTATGTAGGGGTTGTGGTTGGATACTCCGAATCGAGCTTCTGTCCTCACTTGGGGTATCAATGGGTGTTGCTGTATAAAATAAAATACAAGTAAAATAAAAAAAACAAATCTTGAACTTTTATATATCACCAATCATTTTCTATTATAAATATATTTTATAAAATCAAAGAGCTCACCGTTTTGAGTCGCTTGTTGAGCCAATAATCGTAAACAGCTATAATGAGATCGTCATCTACTTTGATGAGAGCCTTTGCCTCTTGAAGGGTGACCACTGTCTGGCCACTTCCCTTCTCCAGGCGGTCCATCATCTCTTCAAACTATAAAGTTCCGATCCATAAAATGGGCTCGAATAATATATTTTTTCATTTGGCGTAAAAGAAAGAATCGTACTTTGTCTGGCGTTAACTCCAATTTGGCGGCCTGCGAATTCACCCAGTGTTCGTCTTCTGAGTCCATGTCGTAGTCTGGAATGTCAGCTTCCATTGAAAATGCTACAACCCAGATTAATTCATTATTAAAGCCCATTCTCATCAATCCTTCTGGATTCATAATTAGGGAAAAACTGAAAAAAACTCGTCTACATACGTTGCATGTAAATGAGCTGTCTAGGCATTTTGTAGTCCTCCGGGTAGAGTTTACTGTAATAGGCGAGATCCTCAATGTCAAAAACCTCAGGGGTGGGGATGACGATTCCAGCACAAATGGCTCTTTGAAGATGATGTTCCTGGAATTCAAATTAAATATTTTTTCATCAATCATTAAGTTTAACCATGAAATTAGATAGAAGAACGCACGGACCCAGCATGAGTACGAGTCTCAAAAACTGGCGGCACCCTCTCCCAATGTCCAGTAGGCCAATGGGGAGGGAAGAACCACGGGGGTCGGGGGACTTCCACCCGTCGATTCCTCCCTTCGCGTCGGAGGGAAAATGGAGGCCAAGGCTGGTGAATGGGGAAGAAAAGAATGGCCGACTTACAGACTCTTCTTCTTTCTCCATCCCGGTGGGCATCTGGGGAACGGCCCGATTGATGAGCGAGCAGTCAGCATTGTCCGGGATCTCTTCGGCCTGGTAGATGGGCAGGGGCTTGCTGGCGTCCAGCGCCCGTGCCCGGAACGACAACTTGCTCATTTTGGCCAGGCCAGGCGGACTGCTCGAAGAGGCTCACCAGGGGAGTGTAGTAGGGGAGGAAGGAGGGATGGGCCGCGGGAGCAGCGCTCGGCCGCGTCTTCATCACCAACCTCGTCAGAGGGCCTCGCTCGTCAAAACTTTCTCAATCTGCCCTCATCATCGTCGACAACAACGTTTCTCACTGATTGTGAGAAACGTCAGGTGAGGAGTGAGAAATCCTCACTTCTCACCTTTGAACTTTAATTGAACCACAAATGAGTTTAATTGGGAGGACTCTGTGTACGAAGCTGACTGACTGTACTTCTACAGAGGATTCATTTCTCTGGTTCATATAGGCCTTGTAACTATGAATATTAATTACATTTATATTCATTTTTATTTTTTACTTAAAAAGTCATTATTTCAAAACTTTTGTAAATAACTGTTAGAAATAAAGTGTTCGATGAAGCCCAATTTCAACATTTGCTTTCAATCTCGAAATAAACATTAAAAATTGATTGATTTCTTATACTTACAGTTATTATTTTAACATCCTATATGAACCCAGAGATGTATGGATGTTTTATGTTCATTTCATGATTTTAATGATTTATATAATTCTTCGAGGATCCTGAGGATGGTATTTATTATTGGAAGATGAAAGCACATCTCGTCTGTGAAGAAACCGTAAAATTATCATTAAATGCTTGTATAGTTTCGTATATAGTATAGTTTCTCAAGAGAGCCAAAATAAATGGGGAAATTATTAGTTGTTAAAGATCAGCTTCTCCTCATCGACGATGTCATAGTTGTGGGTGAGTGAATGAGCCGGTTGTCTCATAAGACTCATAAGGTACGGAACCACCTTTGCTCTCATCTCTCCCAAAGTGAGTTCTCTTTGTTCCCAACAACTCTCCTCGCTTCCTCTCCTTGTCACTTCCTCTCTCTCTCCTCTTCTCTAGTAATCTAATGAAATAAATATAAGATCAATATCTAATGTTAGTATAGGTTTGAGATTCCAATAGGAACCTCTTTTTTGTTGAGGTGAGAGGAGGGTCGTCATTGGAAGAGAGGTATTCAATTTTCATTACACCTCTTACAAGAGCAACTTTCCAAACGGTAAACTAATAAAAGTTGAAACAAATAGAAACTTCGTAATGGGACGGCGTACCTCATTTCGCATAATAATTTATTTAATAAGACACATCCACATCAGGTAATTTTTAACCACGTCGTTTAATGATAAGTTTCTTAAGGAAGTCTCAGATCTCACAAGTGAAACGTGTAAATGCAGTGCTAATTATCCTAATGACTGTTTATAACATTTTCAAACAGCACAGATTTGAGAAAACAATTACACAAATGCACTTTTACTTTTATTTATGAATAAGAGGATCTCCCAACGACATGTGACAATCGAAAGTCACATACACACAAGCACATCATGCATAGTATAACTTTCATTGTTTTTAGTTTGATTCATTCTTTTAGACATTTCTCATGAAATGACTTGACTCTTTGTTCCTCAAGAAATTTTAAAAATGCAGAGCTAATGCTTTTAAATAAGGTACAAGCCTTTGGGTGTATTCTAAACATTATTTTAATTATACACTTTATATTTTATGCTTGGTGATTTATGACAAATCCTAAATGTTAATTTTTTAATTGTTAAATACAAAAAATGTACTCCGTAAAAAGCATTTCATAAATATTGTAAGGCTTCAGCTTAAAAATATACATTAGCAACATTATAATAAAAATCCGAACAATTTATATTTGAATACATTGTATTAATACATATAATAATGACGGAATATTGGAATTGTATCATTTACTAATACAATTCCTATTTTACGTTTTTTGTCTTTTTGAATTAGTTTAATTTATATCGTAACTAATTTTAAGAACAAATTTATTAAAGTAACAAGCAAGTTAAAGGGAAAAGAGAGTATGAGAGTATATAAACAATGATGATAATTGAGAATTTTGGCTAGGTTAAGGTTTCCCCCCACTGGTGCATGGATCCATAGATTTGGCAAATTCGAAAGAGAGAAGTGGAAGATAAAAGCTCTCTTCTTTATTGTTGACTCATTCATATTAGAACAATAGTGGAAATCTAATTGTAAGTAGTTATGCCGAGTATACACTTTGGTTATATTATATGCATAGCCATGTGAAGTATTATAACTGTGAACGTGGCCTAGACGCGAAGGAGGCAAGTCGGCTCTGTAATAATAATCCATTCAAAGTGAAAGTTTTTTCCTAGAGGATTTGCCTTCTTCGTATGTTCTTAGTCGTAATCTAGAAAGACATGCAAGATAACGTGTGTGCATTCATGTAGGTATGTTGGGTGTTGATGCATACAAACGTCTATACACGCTACAGAAGACTGCTCTTGGAGTAAAGTATGCATGAAGACCAAGAGCCCCTGTTCCTTATTCTTGTAGCTAGTGGTGTTTACCCAAACTCCGACTAAGAGCCATGCAGTTAATGTACACACATATCTCATATATGAAGAATGGGTGGGTGAGAGTTTTTCTGCTCTACACTCGTAAGAAGTTTAACTTGGATCGGCAAAAAGAAACGAAAAGTATGATGGAAAAGTGAGAAAGGAAGGAAGGGTATATCATTGAGTTTGAGAGAAAAGGAAGGTGGTTTGGATAGAGGTACCTGCACGATGCCATCCCCGTGCATACCTCACAATAACTCAAGAAGAGGAATCGGCCAAAAAGGTATTCGGCCCCTATCCTCTTCTTCTGAGTCGGCTAGTGTGCTTTTTGGAAAGGAAGCGTGTGGACAGGTAAAATCGCTCATCAACCATCCCTAACTTACCCGCCCTTGCCCTCAACGCCGGACACTTCCCATTCTGAGGGGTTCATTCCCTAAGGATGATCCTCTTAAAGACAAAATAGACACGGCTTCACCATCGACAGTCAACTCTTGTGTGTGATGTAAAGTTATTTGCTAAAGGGCAAATTTGAATCCTCTTCTATATCTCTCTCATAATAACAAAATACTTATCGTTCCAAAAAGTAAGTCAAATTCCTTCTTCTACTTTGACACTCCTAGGAAAAACAACCAGGATAGAATTCAACTCACAATAGAGGTCAATTGCTAGAAACTGAAAGTGAATCTTCCGAGGATTAAAAATAAGCTCATTAAATGGTTACAAATTTCTTCAGTGAATGTGAATGAAGAGCCGGCGGTCAGAGTTATTGTGAGGAAGACACCAGAGGGGCAAACGCAGTGGTCGAGGATTAAAGAGAAGAATTCAAAGTGTTAGAAAATTATAAATCTGATCATCATTGAAGTTCATCATCTCCACCATGGGCTCGAACCCCTTTGCGGAATGAAGAGCCAGGAATTGGACCGAAATCTAAAGTGAGGTAAGCTGAGAAAGAAGGGCAAGGACGACTTCGAGATACCCAGATAGATAAGAAATTTATATACGTGTGAGAGGTACCTAAGAAGATGGTTGGGAACCACGGAGAAGTTGCCCTCGTAGAAGGGCAGAATGGGAAGTAAAATCCTAATCCATCCTAATCAGGTTTCACTTTTCCATGAGCTTGAACCAAGCCAAGTCAGAGGATGTGTACACATGGAGTCAAATATGGAAATACTCTCACTAATAATTAAAGTTGAAAGTGGCCATTTGGGACAGCGTATGGTGCGAGGGAGAGGGAGTGTATAGACAAGTCATATTCACTCCATATTATAATTATAAGGAGGAGAAGCGGAGACATTTGGACTTACCATTTTCAAAGGAGTTCTCATAGAGAGTCTCGACTGGAAGGGAAATAGTAAAAGTTCTTGACAAAAGCCAAGCGACTGTTGAGAGCAATAAAAGAGAGACCACATAACAAGACTTGGCATTAATATGAGCGAATGCAACTCTCTTTCTCCAGACAAATGAAAGTGGATGACGACGATCCGGAATCACAAATGCTTCCTTTGTCCGCTTCTTTATTTTCGTGTTCTTCTACCGGGCATCGTTTCTTTGTTCCCAAAAGTAGGCTAAAATAAGTAAGAGGCTACTCCATTAAATAGGCCTTCCTCAAAGCCACAATAAAAGAGAGCCATTACCATACCTGAGACACAAGCGTACCTCCCATATGCCTAAACCACGTGTCTACACGTATTAATAATCTGGCCCAAAAAGTAAAAGGAACCGCAGTGAAAATCAGGAGTTTATTTCCTTCATCTTTTACAAATTATAATTTAGAAAAACAAAAAATAATAAATTACTAAATAAAATAATAAAAAACATTGAAAAATGTGAAAATCTTATAGGTTTTTTATTTATAAATATTAATTAAATTAGCTAATTAATACTTTAGAATCTATTGATGTGCGTTTGTATGTAACATTCCAGTTAGTTAGAAATTAGAGTCAATATGCAATAGGCATTAGATATTAGATAGCCAGTAAGTAAATGGTATGTAATAGGAATGGATGTTTGAGCAATTTAAAAACCGGATACATGATTTAATGGTTAGCATAAGATACGATAGTGAAGAGTGGAAGTGGATACCAGAGAGATTTTTCTTAACTTTTTATTCATTTCAACTGAACTTTCTGTACGTAATATGCCTATATGCAATATACACATATTACATTCGTGAACAATTCTAATCACTGTTGCTCTTACTCGACGAAGCTTTCGAATAATGATAGAAAACAGAATTGTATTCCAATTAATCATATCATAATCATATTTTTCAAGTGAAACTCGTCAAACTTATTAGTTCTTATCATCAGAGAATAAAATGAGTTTCCAAATTTTTTATCGTAACATTAGCCAATAACATACGTTATTGTTACATGCATCAGGATTTGATTGCCTACAGAAAAGGAAAATTCTTTTTTAAAAATATTACGTGCTCCCACATGCACCATATTAAAAAATTAATGTAATTCTTTATTTAATTTTTTTAGTCAAAAGCAGAATAAAATAAATTATTAGATCTAATTAACTATAATCCATGCACTACTAACTATTTAATAGGTCCGTATAAGAGTATTAACTGTATTAAATAGAGCTTTTATATAATTATTAAGAAAATTCATTCAATGTTATTATTTTTAAAATTATGGATGATTAACATTTTCTTTTAAAAAGTTCAAATTAAGTATGTGAACAGTATTAGTCATGTGGAAATCAAGAAACTTTTATATAGCGGAAAATGAAGAATTGAATGAATGTGGCACAGCGAGAGAGATCCTTTTGGAGAGATTCGAGACATTGCTCTGTCGTTTCGTCCACTTTAACTCCTTCCATTCCATCTTGACGCTCTCAGCCTCTCCTCCGTCCAAATTTTACAACATTACCATTCATTTTCATATTCACTCTCTAAACAAGGTTCGCTATGATACTACAGTAAAGACTTAAATAAACCGCGGACCTCAATTAGAACGCGGGGATAAAATAAATTCTGCGAATAGAACGCGGGGCGCTCTATTTAATACTGTAAGTGTGAATACTAACTTAACATTCCTTCTTTGAATGATAGAAAATCCAAGCTGATCATTTTATAAACCTATATTATTATTTATCTCTATTAATTTCAAAAGTGATATTTGAATCCAAGATTATTAGTAGCTTTACGATTCAAAGAGTATATTTCTTATATTTTTAAATTATATGAACCTATTTAAGCTTCTAATTTAGCTAAATTTGGCACTATGAATTTGTTTATTTATGGCATGATGAATACGCTTTATCCTGTTCCTGATGGTATAAAATGAGAAGAGAAGGATGAGTCAAGGGAAATTATAATGATAATCAGTGAGTCGTTCAGTGACTGCTCCACCTCCTTTATCATGCACCTCTTTCCTTGACCATTACGCCCATCCGTTCTTGTTACGAACCCATTAGCATTTGTCATGGAGGAAGGCCAGAGTTCCTCATCGTTTCAAATATGAAGGGCCAGTGAGGAAAAGTGAGATTGGTGAGAGTCTGACCCAAACAAAAAGGTCTCACAGTGGAGACAAAATATTATCAAGAGTTCGGAACTTTGCTTGCTCACTTGGAATGTCACAAAGAGCCGAGTGCTTCACTGAGTTGAGGGTCGGAGATGTTCAAGAAGGGAAGCAATCAAAGGGCCACAAAGAGAGAATGAAAGGTTGACCTAACCTGGTTTCTCTAACTTACTATACACCTCCTTCTGTGAACTGTAAAGCGATGTATTTGTCTACTTACCTCACTTTTCCCTTTATTCATTTTCATTTGAATGGTATTCCGATCAGTGTACTTATATGGAGGATTTATCATTGTTTAAATGGCTTTCCGTATGAGTTAATATTGAAAATCTAGGTAAACATTTTATAATTTTGACACTTAAATTAAAAATAAATTGTATTGTAGGCTAAACCAATATTTGTATAAATGAATTTAAAAATTCATATTATGTAGGTCTGTATATAATTGCGACTATTTACTACAATAATTATAAGACCAAATGAATATATAAGTATTACTTCATCTCTTGTATTTTTTTTAAATATTGAAATTTATTAAATTAACTAAATAATGCTGAATAAGAATAAATGCAAGAAATAATGCGATATTCATTAACATTATAACAATTATAATTATATTCTTATATCTTATATCTTATATTCTTTGTTCTATAATGCGCACCCAATAAATACAGACATGGGTACATGGGTATTGATACAAAAATTGCATGAAATTCGGTGAAGATCAAACTAGTTTCATGAAGTTTCTCTGTCTTTGATCTTTATTTTATATTTGATCTGAAGATCTGTGAGTAGGACCCTAATTGAGAAACGCTTGAACATATTTTGCCTTGATCTTGACTATCAGACATTCCATCTTCTCGTGACTCTAAGAGAAAGAGAAAGGCTCTTCTTTCAATTCTTAAGAGTTTGACAATTGATAAGGAAGTCTTAACGACGTGACTTATCTTTTGGACACTTCAACCGTGTAGCTTCTAACAATCTAGAAATAACATCATAAGACGAATTTGATTAGTGGATAATGGATACGAAAAGTTTGTATACGTGACGATGAGTCTCTTCCTCATTCACTCATCTTCAGACGCATATTATAAATCTAATCTCATGCAGTTCTAGTTTGATAATTTAACAAGGGCATTTCAGCAATGACTGCATTCAATTGCTATTTATATTATAATACAATAAGTCATGTGTAGAATTAGAAATTATTTTTTGTACTAATTAATATTTTAATATTAATTGTATAGTATATAATTAGGTAATAGCTTTAATCCATATTTAATTTATACATCATTAACATACTTTACTAAAATGCATTTTACAGTTTTCCGTAAAAATGCAGAAGCGTTTTGGTTAGGTTTCTGCCTACTTTTAATTCATCTCAATCTCAATTTTTAAATTTTAATATAAAGTAGGGCTAGATAATAATATTTATGATAAATGTTTCATTATTATTATATTTAGAATTGTTAGTGGAATTCAATAATAATAATTGATCACAAAATCTGCATTAGAGTATTTGGTATGATGCGCTGATGAGCCAAATGCACGTGGACGTGACTCATGAAATTCTGATTTAATCTCTCGACATTGAGGAGCCAGAAATCCCAACGGCAATTTTCTTTAATGTGAAAGTTGCAATTTGTAAATTTCCAATTCTTGTTCATTCCCAATTTCCTTCCTAGTCGTGAAAGGGCAATGAAGAAATGAGCGCTTCTGCTTTTCAATCACTTTTTATGCGGTAATCTATTTATTTTGATCTCTCAAGAGAGAAATTAGACTTTAACTACTCAACTATCAGACTTCTTCACCAATAAATGAAACATCCGTAAGCAGGTTTGAGACCTACAGAGTTAAAGATCTGATGCAAATAAAATATTTTGGTTTTGTATTCCATATATGATCAAATAAAAAATAAAGACATTTCCATTAATCATGAATCTCAATTTCTCAGACCATAAAACTTGCACTAAGCTTCATCAACTCATTAAGTACCAACTTTAGCGGTGCGATATTTTTTCTAAGCAGGTAGATTATTTACTATATTAATAATTAGCATATTATTGAATCTGATATACTTTCTGTATTATTCTAACTTATAGTAAAATAGGTAGTAAACACATTCATATAAATTCATATTGATTTTACTTTTTATTTTGCTAATTATAATCATTTTATGTAATGAATATATAAATTGAATTTTAAGTGAAAACTTTGAAAGCAAACTTTTCAAATCTTGAACAAATGCTTTTAAAGAAAACATTCGTTAATAATCACAAGGTTTGATGAAAAGGAAAAGTTCATGGAATATGAGCAACTTACGTTGATAGTATGACAGTTTACTAATAGAAACTGAGCTTTATTTTTTAATGTTTATTCATGCATTCTTACTTTCCTATGCAGATTTACAGGATTTCCGATCCTGGTCATTCATGATTTTTCCTACGCGTTAATATTTCAATATTGTTCTCTTTGAATTCAAATTCCTTTTGGTCATTAATGGTACTTAATTTATGGTTTTTTAAGTGGGTTTATTATCTTTTAATTTAAATCAAATTATAACCTTCATTTTTTTAAAATAAATTCTTTCAAGCTTTCATAATTAAAAAGCATGCGATTCATTCTTTATGTTTATGCTCATTTTAAAATAAAATTGAAGGTTTTATAAAGGAATAGGTTAATTATCGCTTACTATCAATAATGTTTTACATTTATACAATAAACCTATATTTAAAAACACAAATAACACAATGGCACTAAAACTTCCTTAAACCTTGCCATTTGAACATAAATACGATACATAACGTTGTGTCGTGTGTACATATTTAATAAGTTCAAGACTCATATTTTTGTGCTGAGATTTACTGATCAGTATTAAATCTTCAAGAGATTCTCATACAAATATACTAGTATACTACTTCATCAATTCACTTTTAATGTCTTGTATTTGGTTTACTCTTCATTACCATATCATAATTAAAAATAATATTCCCTAAGATTCAAATTATGTAGAGTTGTAAATTTTAGAATAAACTGCTAATTTAATTCACCCTCTGCAATATTTTAGCCCTTATGATTAATAAAGGGACCTTTACCCAAATTCATAAGGTACTGTAAATTCTTTGCCAAGTCATAGGTTTCTTATATAGCCTCCTAGTTTATTATGTTCGATGTGGGTTTTGAGGAACCTCAAAAGTGTCACATTAGTGAAAATAACACGTTTCTTAACTTTAGCATTGCAGATTTTCCTTTCAGTTTATAATTAACGATTCACTATTTATGAGGACCCATTAAACATGAATGTTGAGTGTATGAGGATATGAATATGTTTTATTTGAAAAATTATTATAACTAGGTATATTGAAAAATATCTAACATTCATGGAGCCATCAACCATCGATGATAAACGATCAAGACCCAAACGTGGCAGTGATTTTCAAATTAGAGATCAATGACTTTTGACGAGTACGAAAAGTGCTTATTAATGATGTATAGCTAATATCCTTTCTTCGAGACTTTGAAAATACGTAATCGCATGTCTTGAGCTTTTTCTGAACGATTGTTTCGTTTGCAATTAAACATTAGAAAAGGATCCGGTCGTTGTCTCGACTCGAAAGTAATGTGCTACTGACTGAGTCAACTGGTTGTTAAGGTCGTAATTCCTCATCTGTAGTAGGTAACAAGGGTAGTGGTATATGACGGCTTCCATGCCTAATTTGTTGTTTGTTCGAAGGTTACAGGCGGTCATCCGGAAGTCATTTACCTAACCAACGAGCAGGATTTCTCTTTCCCAATGAAAAATTACTACAGTTTCCGAGTCCTCTTATACAGAGTTTATGATGGCAAAGTACACGTGATCCAATGTGAAAGATCTGCATGTATGTGGGATTGTGCCATGGGCAATGCCATGGACACTCTTTCCTTCTTTTCATCTCCTTATGCAGCCACCTTGTTGGTTACGATCTCCTACTCACTTTCATCTATAAGAAAAATGAGATATTCCAGTTTAGTTTCATTTATTATTCTATTTGCCCCTTAGGGGCATTTCAATTCTCAGTTCATCCCTTTTAGGCGATTGCACGAGAGATAGCGGAGTGACTTGCGATTTGAGAAAACAAAGGCCGGACTATTGAATAGGAGAATTTGGGAAAAAGAGAAATGGGTCTAGAAATTACTTCAACCTTTAATTTCCTCTCGATCAATCATGACGAGATTCACTCATTGAATCACTTGCCAAAATGAGCTAATGAAACTTTAATATTTTCATTAGACAATTAAAGCCATTAAATTTCCTATAGTGTTTGAATCAATTAAATTGCCTTTCTCTTTGCTTAATGGCATATGACTGTTTGGCTTACATTCACAATCATATGTGAGTGTGTCTATACTAGGTCGAAATCTCGTCTACACGTCATTTTAAGGAATGCATGGCATAACATTCTTGAGCTCATGCTCATACGTGAGGATCGGGAAATGAAAGATTATGATTTGCATTGGACCCCATGATCACATTTAATGCTTCATGCCAAAGAGCTCAAAGAACTCTCTGGCTCGGACTCGAACAAATGAAAGAGCAAACAGATTAAGGGCTTGAAGGGAAGGAATAAGGATCGAGCTCCAATTGAATGCAATGAGTGGGGTGATGGGAGAGGTTCCCAAATGAAATGAGCATGTGAAATTTGCTCAAAATGAAGACTCAATGGGTAAATAAGAAGAGCGTATAAATATGAAAGGGTGCCTTTATAGAGAAACAGGGGTGGTAATGATTTGGTAAAAGGAAGAATGTCGGTCGCCGTGGCTAGGCGGTGAATCGAAGCGTATCCGACGAACTTCTTGCACGGTCTATTCCTCTTGTGATCTCAATTTTATCTCCTTTTCTCCCCATCAGTCTCATTCTGTTCCCTCCTTCCACTCATGAGATTCCCTTAATCCCTTCTTTCAAATTCCACACGTATCGTCTTATATTGGGAAGAGGGAGGAAGCCAACAATGGCCATAGATCACCTCATTACGAGCCGAATTAAATAGTTCTTCTCTCGTGCACGTCCGTCAGCAACAGACAATAAATACAACTCAGGCTCCACTCTCATGTGTCAGTGTCAAGGGTTTCTCCTTCATCTCCTCATTTGAGCGTCAATAGCTTGTTTATTAACATTATTCTCAATCAAATTAGATTTATCATTTCGGATGTCAATCCTGGGAGTCAATCTTAAGGAGAAAGATGTGAGAACAAGGGCCAGATGGCTTCTTCTATATGTGCCATTAATGAAGGATATTATTGGTTGTTTGGTCGCAGTGATGTTTTGAGTTTGGGCTATTAAACTAACCGGACCTGTGTTGTTTATATTAATGCAGAGAGCAGCGGAGGAGAGTCATGAGACTCTTTCCCCTTGTGGCCCTTATCGTCCTCATTGGGTCGGTGATTGGACTCGTGAAGTACACCTCTTATGACGATTCTGGAAACGAAAATCCAAGAAGAACCAAAAGGAGCTTGAACAATTCTTTACAAGAAAACTCTTCAGATAGTATCTTAAGAAGGTTCAAACGGAGCCTATTTAGTCATGATGGTAATTTAATATCACTTTACACATTTTTGAATAAAAAATAATGGATAGTATGGATAGTATAAAAAATAATTAATATTTAATATTTGATGAAAGTTTTGATAGCAATTGAGAGGAGGATAATGTTAGAGGGAACAATATGAACTTGACATTTATATTCCTTACAATTATGAATTTTAATGGAGTAAATGAAAGATTTATTAAAGTAAAAGTTGTATTTATATATAAATGACATGTTAACTTTGTCGATCAGATGCCATAAAGTACCAATAGGACTTTATATTTTTTACGGGGACGAACCACTTAACCTTACAATTATAATTATATCGTCATTAGTTGTAAAGTAGAACTCTCGTTGAATTGAGTCATGTCTGATCATTGGAGGTATTAGGCATTAAGATGTTATGGATGTGGATTTGAAATTAAAAGAGAATTTATACGTCAGAAGAGGAGGATCCTCTGACCTGAAAACAATTTTAGAAGAGCTGTCTTGTGTACAGACGAGGCTCTGAACCAAAGCCTCTCTTGCCCCTTTCACAGCTTTTATTTACTTCCAATTTTCAATGGCCCTCCCAAGTCCCAAATCATTTAAATGAGTGTCAGGAGGAAGCGATTGAGCCCCTTTCTCTAGCTCTTTACATCTTATGCCTTTCAATAATGAGCCCATGATTAAGATGATCAATGGAAACATACCTATATAATTTACAAAGACTTGAAGGTGAAAAATGTAGGCAAACAAATTAGTTCCCTTTTACCTTAATTCGAATTCATATTTAAAAGAATAAACTACATAAATAAATCATCCATTTGAGACTTTTCAAAAGGAATTCTTCTATTATTTGATTAAATTATCAATACCATCAAACCTTCTCATTCAAAGTTCATTTTGATATATGTTCATTTCCATATATATCTTAAAAATAATTTAAAGGTTAAATTAAGTTAAATTAAGAAAAAGTGTGATAAATCAAAAAAAATGATGACGCATTTATTTTTAATAACTGTCTAATAAAACATTTATTGGGTTTGTAATATAAAATATACCTAATATGTGGAATTAAATCTAAATTGAAGCATTCTATATATTAAAGAAGACAACTAATTGAATTGAATGGAGGTATAGATGATGATGATGATGAAGGTGGGAGTTCGAGGCTGATTTTTGGCGACTCGAAGACGTGCTTCTCGGGTTCCTGTGAGTTTTTCCTCTTCTGCTGGTTCGGTGGAGGCCTAATAGAAAAGGGCTGCGGAGGCTTCCTCTTCGCCTGTTGCCAAAGACCGAGCTCATCAGTCAAAAGCGGCATTGGGATGTCACCCACCGACCCGCCAGCCGTTCCTGAGTATTATGGGCCAGTCGTTAACGACCCAAGTTTGTGAAAAACAAAATATCTTTGACGAAGATGTTCAATAATGTCCAATTTGTAATCTGATTTTGATCTCTCTTGAACTAGATTGTGGCCTAGCTGCTGACAATTTGGGAGCTCAAGAGAGGATTGTGGGGGGAAGAGAGGCTGGATTTGGGTCTTTTCCATGGCAGGTGAGATTAAATTATTCAAAAAATTTACTCTGTACACATTTTATTATAAATTAAATGATTAATTCAAAATAGCGTTTCTTAATAATTAATTTACTAATTATCATAATAGGCCTTTATAAAATTTATATTTATAATCGTATCCCCGTTATAATCAGAGCAGTCTGCCTGAATGCCAGAGCCTTGCCAGAATTGCTTCTGCAGCTTTTAATCATCTTTTCAGAGTTTAAATGCCCCCTTATACCCCGTTTCTTGAATATTGAACAATAGTCAAATTAAAATTATTTTGCAGTTTTATCACCAAATATTAATTTAAAAGCATAATGTTTAATGGTCAACAATTAGATATTATTTACAAATATTTTTTTATATCTTGAACTAATTCTCCTTTCAGGCATATATAAGAGTTGGATCCAGTCGCTGCGGTGGTTCTTTAGTCAATGACCGTTACGTGGTCACTGCTGGACATTGTGTAGCCAAGTAAGAATATTTTATTTTAATCTATTCATCGTCAATATAAGTATATTATTTTATACAATAATGTAATATACAAATGGATGGGATTTTGAGTAAGTTAGGTAGCATTTTCTTCATTTTTGTAAATTGGGAAATAGGGTAATCAGCTTTAACTTTAAATCTTTCATAGTCAAATTACAAGTTTTAAGTATATAGCTAATTAAAAAAGCCCTTATAAATATTAAATCATGTAAATTCATTTGTTACTCTCAAGTTGATATTTTTTGTATTAAATATTAGGGTAGAAAATCATTAATTATGAAAAGAGGAGGATAAAAGTAATGAGCAATAATGGAAATAGTCCGTGTCTGGGCTAATGGTGGCAGTGAAAGAGAATCTGAAATGACAAAGACAAAGAGGGTCATTTAACATGACAATGCAATCACAGTGAACACACACTCAAATCTTTTATACTTTTCAGAGCATCACCTTACCAAGTAGCAGTGACTTTAGGCGACTACGTTCTCAACTCCAACTCAGAGCCATTTCCACCAATTACTGTTGGAGTTTCTCAAATTAAAGTCCATCCCCATTTTAAATTCACCCCTCAGGTTTGTCTTGAAAATCTTAAACTATTTGATATAGGCGTTTAACTGGATTTTTTTTAAAGGCTGATCGTTACGACGTGGCGGTGTTAAGACTGGATAGACAAATTAATTATTTACCACATATTCGACCCATTTGTCTCCCCGAGAAAGGGTCCGACTTCCAAGGTCAATACGGGTGGGTGACTGGTTGGGGAGCACTCGAAGCGGGTAATTCACTTGAATAATCTCAAATATGTCAAATGTAATCATTCGGCAATTGAATTAATGGCATATCTGTTGTAGGATCTCGGCTGCGGCCAAAAACACTTCAAGCGGTCGACGTCCCCGTGATAGAAAGCAGAGATTGTGAAATTTGGCACAGAGGAAAGGGAATTAATGTCATAGTCTACGACGAAATGATGTGTGCCGGATACCAATATGGGGGGAAAGACTCTTGCCAGGTTAAAATCATCACATTGAATAATAAACATATTCAATTATATGTCCAATTATTATTAATTTTTTGACTGGACTTCTTAAATAGTACAAAATACCTTATACTACTAGGGATAAAACTGATAATATAATATTATTATATTAATATTGAATTATTGAATGTTAATTATTTAACTAATTGACAAAATATTTGATGTCATTAAGGGCGATTCTGGCGGACCATTAGGGACTCAACAAGGTGGACGATGGTATCTCATTGGAATTGTGTCAGCTGGCTACTCTTGTGCTCAAAGACAACAGCCTGGAATATACCATAGAGTTGCTTATACTTCAGATTGGATTTCGTACGCGGCGCAAGGATAATCACATTACCTCAATCTATCAAATCAAATAATTTATTTTTCAAATTCCTTCAATCAAATACCTATCAAGAAAGACCTTTAGATAAATAATTTTTGTACATTTTTGTAACGAAATATTGCCAATTGTTATTTTAATTTTTCAATATGAAATTATTCATTTTTTGTTATTAGATTATATTTTTCTAATAGGTAATACCTATTACATCTACAAATTATAAGTACTTATAAAGTATATACATAGTCACTTAAGGAAAGTATTGAAATTGAGTCTAATATGCTATATACCATATGTACAACTAACTAAATAACGTTAAGTAAATTATAATTCAAGATTTATAAGGTACTGCGATTATGACTACATGCTTAGTTATGTTCAGATTTATATATCATGGATGAATTTGATGACACATAATAATGTCAAATATTCAGTGATGATTATTGTTGATGTTCGTTGATGTTTCACTTTAAATATGAAAAACAAATTTTAAAATTTGATAACTACTTATTTAAAATTGGCATTAAGTTGTTCAGTTTAGAAACGAATGTTGGTGACAGACTTTCAGAAAGGGTCTATATATTTAATTTTACAATTATTAGGAAATTGTATTCCTTGTTTAAATGTTGATATCCATAATTGTAATTGTAATTAAATGTTGATTGTAAGCCAATTTCATTGAATATGGTAAATATGATAAATGATAATATTTGTTCTTGCAAGTTTTGGTATTTGTGTTTCTGTCTGAAGTATATTCTGATAGTTAGTTCTAACAAGAATTACAAGTGCCAATTGAAAGCAATTTAATACATAAATACAATTTATGTGTTTTATGTGTTTTACTTGTGCTTACAATAAATCTAAAGGTATAAATCGAACGTTAAAATATGTGATTATAAGGTAATTGTAAAGATTAACTGATTTATTCAAATAGATGAATGAGAATGAATGTGTGTGCCATACACTTCGATCGATACACGATCCCACATTCGCAAAGTGTGAAATTAAAATTAGATCATTAGAAAAATTTCATGGAATTCATTAGGAATTAATTATATTAATTAGATTCTATGATCATAATATAATGTAATGAAAGTTATAATTTAATAATTTAATAAGGAATTAATGACTAATAATGGCAATGAGGTTGCAAAGAATTAAATAATATAAATAATTTTTCTATAAAATAAATAAATAATAACTGTTGTATGCAATACTATGTATTTTGCAAGAAACTTTAATACAAATTGGGTATTTTACAGCTTTGACGCTTGAGAATATATACTTTTAATTGTGATGAATGCGAGTGTGTATTGTTTCCCTTACTTTGTATTTTGTTTTTCGTAATAAAATGTATGAATTTGACTCTTAGATCAAAAAGTCTCAAATATTGTATATATGTAACCAGTTAATTAATTATAATTACCATCTCTAAATGATATATAAGAATATCAATTTTGCTAGTTGAACATAAAGGGGGGGAAGAGGAGTTATGAAGATTTTTTGATTGTGACGCAAAATGGTATTAAAATAAAAAAAATATTTACTTGATCAGACCACGATCATATAAATTGTTTATGAAATTATCATAAATTTTTATATTGTAATCTTTCTATTTGTTTAGCACACAAGCTCGTGTTCAACTTAAACAAAGTTTTTGAAAAAATGTATGATGTGAATTGTTTTGTATGGATTTTCACTTTTATTTAGAATAATTTTTTGTATAATTTTTTGTATAAACTGACAAGCTTTTGATTTATAGTATGATTTATTTCGATGATATCTAATCAGATCATTTGAATTAAGTCAAAGGCAAGCCCATTTTATTTTCATGATAAATTTTTTTATT
>VJMY01000223.1:0-106583 GCA_009869795.1 Neelides sp. FZ-2019
CGAGAATGTGCACTTGGGCATTGTGGTCATTGAATGGAAATTGCATGCGAGGAAGCCCAGGTTCAAGTTGAGTTGGAGGGCTCTTGAGATCTCGAGGGATAGCGTGGTCCGAAGGCGCGGCGCGGAAGAATGGGCTCAAAAGAGTAGTCTTGGGGTAATTGTTTGAGGAGAAAGATAAGATCAAATTACATCACCCTGTAGTGGATTCCTCGTTTCCTTCCTCCAACAATGGGGAGATCTCAAGACGCGAGGTTTTTTCATTGTTCTCCCTATATTGAATGGGCGAAGTCGAGGAGAGCAGCTCATAACTTCCTCTTTTCAATTTCAGCTCCAGCAGTCGAAGATGACCAGATGGAAGGTAATAAGAAATGGGAAGACTTGACTCCGGCGTTACTCAATGAGCTTTTCCCTTCAGGTGGCTGCTACTACATGTTCAACCACTACGGAGAGGGAGATCGGATCCTGACGAACGAGCCGTGTTTGAATTGTACGTGCCACAACGCGATGCTCATGTGCTACCTCCGAGTCTGTCCCTTCACGAAACCAATTGGGCAGGACTGCACGATCGAGAAGAAACCGGACCAATGCTGTCCAGTCATCACTTGTCCTCAAGGTATGTTCCTTTGTCTCCTCTCCACCTTTCCGCAAGTATATCGACCTCTGGAGGAATTGATTCATCTTCCAATGCCTCATACAATTGATTCATTACAAAGTCACGGTTGATTAAGCAAACTGCTATTTAACGGGTCCCAACACCCTCAAGGAGCCTCGCCACTGACCCTCCCATTACATCCTCTTGTCATCGTTGACACTCATCATTCACCCCACGAGACTGACCACTCAATCCGCCTTCTGGGAACAGAGGGATGACGCGAGGCTTTAAAATTAGAAACCCCTTCCACAACCCGTCTTTTCTTATCCGACCACGGAGAGTCTAAAAGGGAAAACAGTTATTGTTTGTAAACTCTCCATTCCCATCTTCCCTCACCCTAATCTCTCGTAATGAGCACCCAGGGCCGCGGAGAAATGCACTCGTGTGTGCATGCTCTTCTCTGCCTCGAAGAGGAGGAAGGGAAATGGAACTTAATTCTACCTTCACATTAGTGGCAACAAGAGCGAAAAGCATTTTTTGTGCGAATTTGCCTTTAATGGCCTGGAACATTGTATTTATCTACGGAATGCACATGCGAGTCGTGGAGGAGCTAATGGAAGGTTATGCTCGTTGAAAATCAAAGTTCTCCGGCCACAAAGCGCAAGGGAATTGGCCTGGGAACCATAAACCCTCTCTTCCTCTTCAACAATGTGATGTAATGGAGGTTGTGCATGTATAAACATTTCGTTTTCCCCGTTCCCACAGTCCCCGTTTCACTAATCACGCCGTCTCAACTGGCTCCGACGACGAGCACCACAACGGTCTCTGCTCTCACTTCCACCGAGTTGGCCATTTCCGAACGAGGGTGCCAGATGGATGGGAAGGACTACCCCGACGGGGCCCAGGTCATCTCCGACCCCAACAAGCCCTGCGAGCTCTGCTACTGCATCCGGAACAGGACAGCCTGCGTGATGCAAGAGTGCATCCTTCACGTCGAGGGCTGCACCCCTATCTTCGAGCCCAGCGTCTGCTGCCCCGTGCGCTACCAATGCGATGGCCCCTTGGAGATCGAAGGCCCGACCTCGACCTTGACCAGCCTGGTGGGAACGACGATCTCGAGCCTCATCGGCGGCATCACCAGCCACCCAAGTGGATGCTACAGGAACGGAGAGTACTACTCGGACGGATCCCAGATCTACACGCCCGGAGAGACTCCCTGCGAGCACTGCTACTGCATGAGAGGAGAGGTATGATCACCCACCCTATACCCCATTAGCATTCCTCGCATTTCTACTTAATGAGCCTCTGGAGGATTGACAGAAGTGAGCCATTCAATTTGCCCATGGGGGATCCTTTCCGAGCCCTCCGTGCAAATAGTCTCGAGATGGAGACGAGAGGTTCGGAGAGATTAGGAAGAGATCGCGTCGTGTCTAAGATTTTCATTTCATTTTTTGCCAGATCGTCTGTGCCGTCCAAGAATGTGGGACACCGTTGGAGGACGAAGAAGGAAATTGTACTGCTATTCCGCCAAGAGCCGGCCTCTGCTGTCCGGAGAAATATGCATGCAGTAAGGTTCTTTTGTTTCTCCGTCTTTACGAACAGACGTTGAGTTCTTCCTCTTTCTGTCCTCCGCGAACTTGACATACTACAAGATCATACAAGTTTAATTCAAACACACAGGACTTATGCAATTATGAATTAATTTAAACGCCCTTCTTCCGCTCTCTTTTTCACTCTCAGCACGGGCAAGTTGGGATTGCGGCGTGGAAGGAAAGTGCCGTCGTTCCAACTCCTCTTCGTCACGTTCATTTTCCAATGGGTCGCGAGAGGATAGGGAATTTAGTCTTGAAGGAGTCAATGGTAAAGTCGTTAGTCGAATCCAGATCCTCTTTTGCTATTTTTTGAGAATTCCTCTAGGTTGGTTCAAAGCATATAGGCTGATGAGCTCTCTAGTATATAGCGTATACTTTCTCCGTGAATAGAGAAAAAACTTGAATTCGTAACATATAACCTCTAGAGCTGCTTTCTAGATCCCAATGGGGTTTAATTCTATGTCTCTACTACTAAAACATTCGGCTCAAAAAACCTTGTCCCGTTCATTCTACCTTCTCATTATTGGCCTTCCAAGGCCTTGTTCTCTGTTAATCCGAAAACGAGTCTCGTGTGGAACTGTTCGATTAATGCCATTCTTCTTCTCCTTGCCTTTTTTTCACTCCAAAGGAATTTCTGTGCGAGTCTTGATGTAAACTTTCTTGACCTATGTGTATAATTCGTAGTGAGCTGTACTTCACATCTTCCTATTTAGATTCCACTCCTTATCTTTTCTTCTGTTTCCTTCTTCACTTTTCATTTTAGATTTTTATTATTAAATGATTCTTTCTTGGTCATAGCCATATAGCGCCTCATCATAGCAAATAACGAATACAAGCCTTATTTATCCTTGGGAAAAGCCAAGTAAAATTATGTATGAATTTTAGTGAGTTCGGACCTCCCAACGACGCTGTCGCCAGTTGAGCTCACCACGATCGACGGACAGTCAGATGATATGGCCGGAGAAGAGCGGGACAAAATTCCTGCTTCCATCGAAAGCCTTGACATGAGCACGACGGTAAAATACTCTGAGAAGGACGACGAGGCGACGAGGCCTCACGCCATTGAAGATGAGCATCTTCCTGAAGAACACGTTCCTACGACGAGTAAATTGGTTTCAGAGAACTTTGAGGAGCCAGATAACCGAGTTGACTCAACTACCGTTAGCAAAGGCCCAGAGGCCGATGAAGTGAAAACCGAAGAGCCTGAAAACGATGAGGCAGAAACTGAGCCTGCTCCCTTGGTTCAACCCGAGGGCGACCACATGTCAGAGCCCACGACGCACAAGGCGAGCCCACAAGAATCTAATGAAGAGACGACTACGAGTCTTCCCAGAGCCCCAGAAAAACCCGAGGAAACTCAGGATGAAACCACGCAGGCACCTTTGATGGAAGAGCCTCAACACACAACTGCCCCGACTTCGCCCGAACAAACGTCACACCATGCGGATCAAGCAGGGCTGAACGAGGAGGAAGTTCAAGCCCCACTAGAAGTCAAAACCCACGATGATGTTCGTGAAGCAGCCAAAGACCCAGCGCCTACAACAGTCAAAACTACTACGGACCCCGCTGCCATGGATTACGAGGAAGGAGAAGTAGAGAAAGAAGGTCTGGTCGAGTCCTCCACCAAGTACTTCGCACCCCAAGAGATCCAAGTCGGAGACCAGACCACTTCCTACGTTGGCCAATACGAGCCCGACCACTCGGACTCCATTCAATCCAATTCAGAAGAGGAGAAAAACGAAAACGTCGTGACCACTACCCTTTCACCCAAACTCCCTATTAAGGAAATAGAGAAGATTGAGGAAGACGTTCAGGGGACGACTGTAGCCGCCAAAGAACCAGAAGTCGAGAATCCCACCACCGTCTCGTTCGGATACGACCCAGAGAAGTACGTGGGCGGTGAGAACATTGCGCATAGCCAAATCAAAGAGAAAGAAGACCCAGCCGTGCCCACGACAGAAAGGCCATTTGCCAAGCCGGTGGCGGATCCAGACGTCGTAGAGCCGACCAATGACGTTCTCACAGAAGCCCCGACCAAGGGGCCGATTTTTGAAAAAACCCCAGAGATCGAACCCACCACTCCGCCTCAAAAGATCCAAGGTGGCCCTGAGGCAGAAACAACAGTTATGTATGATCAAAGCCCCGTTGGCGAGGGGATGAAAGACGGCGAGATTAAAACGACGACTGCTTCGCGAGAAGAAGATCCTCCGGTGACAACTTACAGGCCTCCATTCCATTCCTTCCCTCTTGGCAATGACAAAGAAGAGGCCACGACGACTAAGTCTCAAGACTCAGAAATCCCAACTACAGTTAAGCAACAGAGCTTAGAAGTTCAAGAGTCAGACAAAAATGAAGTTGACGTGAGTCTCCCGACATCGAGCGAAGCCTCAGAGTCGGACTCAATTTCCGAGACGGAGAAATTATCTGGAACGAGCGTCGAGCCGCCTTCTTCCTCAGAGAGCCATTCAGATGAAATCCCACAGACCACGACTTCAAGAGTCAAGGACGAGTCTGAGGAAATCCAAGTCATAACCAAAGCACCATTTGTGGCCCCGCCTTCCAGAGTTCCTGGAGAAGGCAGTTGCTTCGTTGAAGGGAAAACCTATAAGAATGGAACGAGGATTCCTCCGTCAACTCCTTGTCAACTCGCCTGTGCTTGTCAAAACTCCATCGTCCATTGTCTCCTGGTCCATTGTCCTCCACCGCCTTCGGATAGCATTGGAGAATGTAAGCAGGTCTACACTCCCGGGGTTTGCTGTCCTCAGTACGATTGTGGTATGTCCAAAATACTTACTTTTTATTTATTTATTTATTAATAAATCCAATTTTTACAATACACTGATTACCTAGATGGAATTTAATTATAGATATTAATCATGAATCAAATTAATTAGATTTTTTAAAATTCCAATTTCTCTTTTAGATTCAGGTGAAAAGGTTCCAGTTTCAGTCACAGTGACTCCTAACTCCGTCTCCGACATTGAAGGTCCTACAAAAGAAACCATCACAGTTATGCCTGTTCAAAATCCAGAAGTTCCAGACGTTCCAGAGGAAGGAAAGGAAACCACGACGGTTGAAACGAACGTGTCAGCCGAAGTTCCCAAAGAACCATTTCATGCCCCGAGTTCACCAACTGAGCCAGAAATTGTTGCTCCTCCAGAAGTTCCTCTTGAAGAGACAACAGTTCATGTCGAGAAGGAGAAAGTTGAAGAGGAAGGTTCGAGTCAAGATGCTTCCAATTATGTTGAATCTCCCGTTCATGATGATAAGATCCTTCCGCCACCGATGGAAAACGAAATTACTCCATCGGAAATCCCTGCTACTCCAGAAGTTTCATCTCCTCCCTTAGTTTCCTCTCCTCCCGTAGTTTCCTCTCCTCCTCAAGAAGTTTCTACGTCGGCTCCAGAAGTTTCCACTCCGCCTCCCATTGTTTCCACGACGTCTCCAGTAGTTTCAAGTCCACCTCCCGTTGTTTCCACTCATCCTCCCGTAGTTTCCTCTCCTCCCATCGTTTCCTCTCCTCCCATCGTCTCCTCTCCTCCCATCGTCTCCTCTCCGCCTCAAGAAATATTCACGTCTCCTCCACTTGTCGCTGAGCCATCAAAGGAGCCATTGGACGGCGGCGGCGAGGATTTGTCTATGGAGCTCCATCAACCGCATGCTCCTCCTAAGGAAGACGACAATTTGGCAATAACCGAAGAGATCGTTGAAAGCATACGAAACTTGACCAAGCCAACGTTCTCGCCTTTGAAGCAAGTGACGGTGACGAATTCTCCGGTTCCAGCTTGGCCGTATCTCACCTCCACCATGGCCCCCATGTCGAGCGGCGCGTGCCTGTTCGATGGGAAAGTGTACATGTCAGCTCAGCAGATCCCACGAGAGGATCCCTGTGACTTTTGTTTTTGCTTTCGCGGGGACATCATATGTCTTCAGCAAAGTTGCCCCCCTCCGATTCCTGGGTGCTACGAGGAGCCGATCCCCGGTTTTTGTTGCCCCCGGTATGAATGTCCCGTGGGTAGTGGGAATAGTACCGCACAGCCTCCTGTATTCCCCCCATCATTTTATCATAATCAAATCCTGAACTCGGTCGTGGGCAGCAGTGGACCTTCGGGCATCGCCCCGAGCAACATCGCGAGCGGACCCGGGTGCGAGATCCAAGGGGAATACTACGAGACTGGACAAGTAATCACTTCCACGTCTGGGCCTTGTCTCGAGTGCAGGTAATTTCACACAGACTCCCAACAGGTTTCCAAGGCAGATGCTTGAGTTCTTTTTTCACACAGGTGTGGAGCCAAGGGGATGATGGAGTGCGACCCGAGAGAGTGCCAACCTGAGCCGATGCTCAGAAAAATGATTGCAGCAATCACGTCGAGATGAGGGGCTTATTTATCTACCTATTACCATGATTGTTTTCTGTCTTCTGTCTGGATCTGGTGGTCGAGCGGTGAAGGGAAGTCTAGTACATGGCCTCTACGTCATTTAGATTCAATGTGTATATAAATAGTTTCCTCGTGGGTTTGGCCGGTCTTTTAACTCTTGTACGTCTGGACGACAGACCTGCCTAGCGATAGTCTCTCTATTTACATTATCATAGCTATAATCCCTCTCCAGTGACTTGTGACAACCTCCTGACCTCTCCACATCCACGTCCATTAAGTGTGCGAAATGTTGTACGGCCGCTTCTCTGGGAGATAAATCTCTCAGGAGTGGGGCTCGACGAGGATTCTACTCTACTGACTTAAGACTGCCAATATCTTCGGATGAACCATCCAAGACCCATTATTTATACTACATAGAGTACACGAAGAGTTTCCCACATTGAAACTAGTTACAGCAGGACTAATGATTAAAAAGGCTCTTTCTTGAATCTTCGATCTCTCCTTCCTATTGGGCTAAGGTTTGGATTCCTAGTAAACTTGTAAAATGCAACTACTTTGTTAAGTTTCTACGTTAGATTTTAGCACTCCTAAAGGATATATTGTGAAGTTAATTAGACTAATTACAAACAGGATGTTTTTATTCAAGATATTTAGAAAATACTTAGACTATTCGGAGTAATAAGAAATGAGTTGTTTAACAAATGGAACGTCTTTGCGACCGATTTCCTCGATTCTTCCTCTTCGCTCTCAACCCAAATAAAGGGTTGGTGAGGAGTCAAGGCTGAGAATCAGAGAGGTGCAAGAAAAAGATCCGATCCACCAACACTGTGAACCTACTTGACAACTCCTCGAATATCATTCAGGATTGTGTAGAACTTAGCGTTGTTCCCTAATTATTAATTCCCTTCTCTCTACTATGTTCCATCAACCTCTGTTGAAAGGGTGCCATTACATTATTACATATTATTATAACTATTATTATTATTATTATTATTAATATAGAAATAAACACTAGAGTTGTATTTGATAGGTTTTCATACTTTGTATTGATTTTTAGTACATTCGTAATAGATGCTAGGCGAACTCCATTAAATACGTAACTAGTTTATATATTCATTTTTTTAATAAGTGGTACGTAGTTTTTTGTTGTGAGTAATTTTACTATTTGTATTTCTAAACTATATTTATTGGACGTAAGTATTATTTGGTGTCGATCAGAATTCTCAAACCCAGTGGCAGATTTGATGAGAATTGTAATTTCAATCAAGGTGAGGCGACGAGAGATCAAATTGAAGAAATGCGAGGTGACGCTGATGCCCGAAATCACTTCACGTACATTATTATATCACATGTTACATTATGTACACGTGTATTTATGTATAACTATGTGTAATTGTATTACTTGTAATTAATAATACAAAACATCCCGAACCGATTGGACTCGAACACCAATTATTGAGATTCTAACTATTGTTAAACTATTTTATATTTATATGAAAGTAAAAGTTATATGAACTACACATATATATTTATATATTACATTTTGCATACATGTATTCATACCCTCAGTGGTCACAAAGAAACATGAGAATAATTAAAATGCGTACTTTTTGGCACATTCATTACTATTTATTTGAATATCCACATGCACACGGATTGTTCATCATACATATATCAAACATGTAATTAAAAGGTACTGTGTATGCTACTTCCTGCATTAATAGTTAACATTATATTAATTAGATAAAATCATTTCACATTCGAAATTATTTTTTTGCAATGCAAAGAATGCATTTATCGTGAAAAGATGAAAACGTTTTAATTAATGTCTCAAATACGAAAAGGACTTGAATTCTTTCATTCTCATTTAATAGTCAAGTGTGTTCCTCTTTGCTTGTTCAATTAAATCATTTAGTTAGTTTTCTATAACTTTCTTATATTTTGAAGAAAGCTACTTTATGAAGTGACGACCAGACACTTCTCAAGACTCAAATTCCGCTTAAAAAAATTAACGTGCTTGGAATTTTCATTTGTGATTTTAAGTTGACACTCGGAGAGTAAATGAAATCAATTGATGCAATGATGTAAAAAATTAAACATTCTTCTACATAATGTACAATGTAAAATTCTGAATTTTGAAAAGATGGTAATAGCTAATCGTGATCGCCATTCAATCACATTGAGAATGGAAGGAAACGATTTCTTTTTCTAATAGTTTCAAAGTTCTTCATCATACTTGATTATCCGCATTAATTAAATAAAAAAGATAGAGCGATGACAATTAATGGCTTCCTATTGGTTCAATGCATTCGTACAAATAATGCATAATATTTAACAACTTGACAAATTTCCTTTTTCAACAGAAACCATTGAGTAATAAATTGTTAGTATGAATGTGCAACAAGTATTCCTCAGTTTGTAATTTGCACGAACAAATAAATACACTAAACGCCAGAGATAATTGCAAGCTGCTCTCTCTCAAATTCGGCTCTAAAAGATGCCGTGATGAATAAAATGAAGACGTAACATAAATATTTAATTCAATAGCCCTTACTCCTTTGACTTCCCACATGATGCTCTCGTGTAAACATTTTTTCTTATTAAGTTGGATTACTTAAAATATTAAGTAGTCATAAACTTGGCAATTAGCATTTAACTTCACACTGTTCCTTATGTTCGCCAACAAATGTGCCTGAAATATCCATGTTTAAAATTATTTATTGTAGTTAGTTGAAACGTTAAGGTTAAAATATTTGACTATTATAGGCAAAATAAATTTCCTTGATTCTTTATGATATGGCATTTGAAGTCTTGTTTTGTATATCCTATTCAGTTTTGCTTAATGATTAATATCTGCCTATCAAAAATAGTGGACTATTAAGATGATTGATTGTTAAAATTGATATTTAAGTACCTAGTTTGGAATCACTCATCTAGTTCATACTTTGAAAACCAACCTAACCTACAATAAGAAAATCTCCAACTTCATTTGAGTGTTTAAAGGTTCATATACAGTTGTTAACTAGGAGTTGAAAAAATTAATATTTTGCAATTGGGCTTTTAAAAAATATGCAAATTGTTATTAATCTTTAAGCAGTGAGTGTAACTCCTAATCAATCTCAGCCTTCGTTCGTGAAAACTTCAAATTCTAATTAGGTGATGTTTTAGCAATTAGGATAATAATCATATTGCACCATCCAAACGAGTCTAATGTGATCTGATTCTGAATAAGAAGTCATTATACCCCGTGGTTTTCCCCACTGTATTTGGAGTAGCTTACATTGTAAAGCTCTTGCCGACGTCTGGCCGCTCCATTCCATAAATCCTCAATCATATTATTTATCTGCCAGGCTTGCGCCTTAAATAAATTTGACATGTGGAAGAGCAACATCGTTAATTCATACAATGGTCATTAATATTCAAGACAATTTACATAGCCTAAACTTGTTTTACTGTCTCAAACTTTAAGGCATATTGTTTGCTAACACTTTCATTTAATAGCCAAATGTTACATATGAATTAAAGCACTGAAGCACATAATGATATTTTTATGAGGCGATATTTTGAAATGAGATCTACATTATAAACTCCTTGATTGAGAAGATATTAAAATTGATTTATGGAAAGAAAAAAACAGTGCTTAATGTGACAAAATCAAAGATGCATTCAACTCAGGCAAAGAAATTCATTTGTGGCAGTCAAACACAGAATGCACCTATATAATTGTATGTACCCATAGGGAATTGTACATAAGATTATGTACATACATAATATATATGTGTAAATAATCAATGAGCATTCGCTTTATATAACTAATCAACAGTTGCAATTTGGAATTTTACGTGAAAGGTAAATTATGAAGGTTGAATGAATGAGAACAGGGAGGATTTTTTGTCGTTTTTAAACGCTTATTTGATTTTATCTGGGTAAGGAGATAAGCTCATTACTCTGGTTGGACCATAAATAAGAAAAGACTTAAAAAAGGATGATTTGCAAAAACCTAGCTACTTTGTTCTTATTTAAAAATGGAAGTGAAGATGGTTAGGAGCAAGATGTGATTTGATAATATTAGACAGGATCAACAGGTCTAAGAATTCTTCTTGTGTGGAGTCAACAGCATCTGCAATGGTTAGTGCTTCCTCTTAGTCATTCAGTTTCTCCTTGTTCATTCTTGAGACTTGGCCAAAATTCCTCAACAAAGTTTTCTTATTGCTCAAGATGCTCCTACATACACCCTCGTTTCATTGGTGAGGAATAGAAAAATTCATAGTTGAAGAACAAGAAGATAGTAAAGTCAAACAAATTGCATTATCGCCAATTGCAATATAATCCAAAGTATTGTCAAAATGTGCAGATTAGTGTTGTGGTGCTTAAATAAAAATTTTATTGTTTTCAGGAGTTGAATGTGCATAATTGAAGTTCATATAATGGCTGACATTTATGTTCCTTCTTTGTCAATTAAAATACATACTTGATTCCTTGGAAGCTATGAAACGGAATGAACCTGAAAGAAACATTTATCCTTCAATTTCAGTAGAAATATTATTCAATTCACTCGAAAATTCACCTTTGCGTAAGCGTGAGCTTGATAAGAAAAGTGCGATTCACACATCATGTCCAATTAATACGCTCAGATTTAAGTTGCGTTTTTTATGATTCAAGAATATGAGGAAAGACATAGGAAATTAAATAAAAAATAATCGAGTACTAATTATTAATTATATACCAATAACAAAGTTTACGAAGCATGAAAGGTGAATTGATCTCGTGATATAGGATATAATGAAGTGAGCTCATTATGAACGTTGAGTTGCATTATTTAGTGATTGTGATATTCGGAGACGTGAGCCTTTGTAGTTTACTTACCTGTTGCTGCCGTGTGAGCGAGTATTCCTAATTTGAGATTATACATTTATAAGACGCGAGTTTTGGTTCCGCCAATGGACATGAGAAAAGATTTATATTGTTATTATTATTATAAACGAAGGAATTCGCCTGCTCAACCCCATGCATTTACAATATAAACATTATTTTGCATCTATTCATTCAAGTACCTACTGTTTAAGTACAGAATCATATTTCATATATTCTTTGAGGAGTTGAGCAAAAGCTATTCTTGAACTCTGAATACTAGTTGATAAAAGTGTAGGAATTTGGGTGACCCAATCTCTATTGATTCTCTCAGTATCAATAATGCATGTAGTGCATATAGTGGTAGGAGTGGGTTTGGTGCAGATTGGGAATTGGCATAGTGGGAAAGATTGGGGAGTCGTAATAAGGCCCCGGGTGCTTGTGTGCATGAAGTGCAGCTAACCGCCCCGTTTCACAGAGATAAAAAGAAGAATATACGAATTCATTCTCAGATACAGACATTATGCCAAGGTGCACGTAATATAATGGGCCGAGCCTCATTATTAAACTTCCTGGTCACTTTCCAATTCTTCTCAATCGAGTCCCGATGGCCTCTAGTTCTTATTAAACTGGTTGTGACTCCCCGTGCTACTCCACTCCATGCCATCGATGTCCACTCCTTGGATTTGCATTGAAAAATGACCAAGCCAGGCTTATTCCCCCTTGTCATTCCCCACTTTTCAAGGGGTTATTTGGGTTTCTTCTCGTAAGTTTTAACGAGAGGAAGTGATATGGATGAAGAGTTGCAGATCTTCGGCGATTCACTTCAATTTCCTTTTCGCCCAAATCTCCTTCCCCCTTGTCTTGTAGACGAGGATTGGGGCGTGGGGCTGAGGCAGAGCATGTGAGAAACCCAACGAACGGGTCAGAAGAGAACCTTACAATTTTAATTGCTCCTCCGCCGAGTTGCGAAGAAGGAAGAGAGAGGAAGATGAAGTAAGAGCCAGGAGTCACACTCGCGTCTTGGAAGAGATTACACACATGGATGGGCTACTCCTGGCCTTTGCACTGCTCGTCAAAAGTGAAAAGGGGCCTCGTCCGAGTTTCACTTCGTGTGAAGGAATGAGCTTTGCATAAAGATGGGGAACTCCTCCTCTTGAGGAACTCCTCGCGATTACGAACAACCGCGATTATGAATTGGTCAATAAGGGGGATGAAGGACCCAAAACACAAAAAATTGAAAGAAAACGGAAGCGAGAGAGTAGGAAAATATATTAAGTATTATTGCACCCTTTAAAACAATTTTCCATTTACAAAAATAAAAAGTTTCACAACGAATGTTTGAGAGGATGGAAAATCATCTCAGTTCGTTAAATAAAAGACTACACACTTCTATGCTAAATCACACATTCTAATAGTACATATTTATATATATATTTTTTTATATCTTAACACTTAACAGTAGAAATATATAAATGTATATAATATTATCAAATACGGAACTTGGACGCTCTTCTCGTAGAAGTAATAAGGCAATATTGTGAGCATTTAATTGAAACTTGATTGAGCCACACTTGAGCGGGTTTATCGTCGAATCTCGAAGGAGGTCCAATACAAATCGTCATCTGCCTTTGAGTCAATCAACTGGAGATGAGTTTGGGAATGAATAGGGAGAGGAAGGCTGCCTTGACGAGTTGGCGACCAAACCCCGCGAGTGGGCTCAAAATAAGAGTCAAAAACGAGAGACGGAGAAGACGTGGAGGCAAAAAAATACGCACACTTTCAAATCATAACTTCGCCTTCAGTCGGACGTTTTATAGCCACTGAAAAATTTGAGTCTCTCGAAATACAGCTAATTATCTCTTGACTAATAGTTTGTTTAGCGCCATGCTGATGCTCCTGGATCTGCTGGCGGCGTCTCGTCGTTGACTCCGTACTTGATGCCCTCCAAGAGACCGGTGCCGAAGCCCTTGGTGCCCTCGACGATGCCAGAGAACAAATTGCCTTTCGTTTTCGCGGCTTGGACGATACCGGTGGAGAGGATTTCCTTAGTGCCGGAGACCCAGTCCACGGCCGTCCCGACGGTTTGAGCCACTCGTCCGCTCACGTCCCCGAGGATGTCAAAGGCGAATGGCAACGTTCCGGACAAGCTCGTTTTGGCAGCAGCGAGCGACGCGACCAAGTTGGACATGACGTGAAGGAGCCCGCCAGTCACGTCGCCGAAGGTCTCAAGTAGCCTCTTGAGGACCATGGCTCCCGACCGGACGGCCTACGAAGGACAGAACAAAGCTTAGCTTCCAAAGCAAATGAGGTGAACGAAAAGGAAAGTTAAGCCTCTTGGCCGCACCCATGCTGTAATACTTTTCAGCTTCTCAAACGTCATCTCGGCCCAAAAGCCTCTCGTGCTCGAAATGAATTATGGGGCCATTTAAGTTGAAACTGTAATAATATTCTAAATCTCTCGCGTCTTCCTTTTCAAATGTCAAAATTTAAGCCTTATATAATTTGTGGGAGTTGGCCAAATTGAGGTGTGAAGAGGTAAATTGCACAATCCTCCCTTTTCACTTTTCCAATGAGCCATTGTGGTTCTGAGGTTTCGCCTTCTTTAAGGAAATACAAAATGACTTACCACTGGGACGCTCTTGGCTGCAGAGGCTGTGACTCCAGCCGCAGCATCTGTAGTTTGAGCAAACGTATCGGCTGCTCCCACGATCAGGGGTTTCAAAAGCGAGAGAATCAGATTGGGGAGACCAAGAATGAGACGAATCACTTGACCAAACACGTTTCCGGTTGTTCCTCCGACGCTCTTCAGATTTTGGGCAATGACGTCTCCGGGGCCGAGGGCATTTGGCCCATAAGGTGGATCCCGGTAAATGGCCGGGTTCGGCTCGTTCGAGTACTCCACGCCCTTCACTCCCACGGCAGAGAGCTGTTCCTTCTGGCAAGGACAGTTCATGATCTTGTCAAGCATGGAATTCCCGGTCATGTACTGACGAGTCACACGGGGAGAGCTTGAGACAATGGAGGACTCGGAAGAAGCCGACTCGGGAGACGGAACCGTTGGCTGGTTCTTCGCTGTCGTGGTATCGCTCGTTGCCAAAGAAGACGGAGCAGCCACTACGGTTCCTTTGGAGGAACTCGAGTCTGGGTCTGGGTCTGCGAAATTTGATGGCAAGTTCAGGGCTGCCAACACATCCTTGATGTCATCCTAACACCACAAATTGGACAAAGGACATTGAGCAAGATTAGTAACATCACTGACACGATGAAGGATATGAGAAATCTAACCATAGCTAATTTCCATTACATCAGCAATTTTACCTTCCGCGAACATGGGGCTTTCCAGTTGAAAAATATTAATCAATCACTATGCATTGAACCTTTAAATTGAATTCCTCTTCACTCTATGAAGAGAATTCATTAGTGACTTGAACATTAATAGTACCAAAAAATCAAATGCATATTTCAAATACATAAATTCAAGTTCAATAACATAAGATAAATTAATTCTCATTGACACATCTCATTCACTCCACCCCAAATCCCCACATATGTCAAAAATGACAAAAACCTCAAACTCATGCAGAATTAATTAATGAGCAATGAGGAAATAGAATGGAAATGTTACCTGACTGCCGGTTTGAGACTCGGCTGTCACAGTTGAAAATTCTTCCTTTACCGTGGAAGTTTGGGGATTCGAAGAGTCGTCCACTTGTCTTGTGCTCAGTCTGCTCAACCTACTCAGCCTGCTTGAAAGCTCCGATTGTGAGAGGATGTCATTCCCTACTCTCGACTTTGAGCTGTCTGAGTCAAAGGAGACAGGGAGGGCTTGGGCTGAGACCACAATGGCCAAACAGACGGCAATCCACCTCATTTTTATTGCTGGAATCTGAAATGAAATTCGTCCATTAGAATCAATTCTCAATCAACAAGGGCAATTTCAAGACTGGCAAATCTCAGAGGAGCAGAGATAACTGGGAGGTGAAGAAGGAGCTCTGGTGATTCAACATGGGAAGGATTGAGATAGGAATGGAATTATTATTTACTTTTTGAGCTGAAAGCGAAAGTTAGAGGAGGGGTCATTACATTCCACCTGAGTTCTTATAATATAAATGAGTCTTGGAAGCTGAATGAAGCTGATGTATATGTGATATAGGAGAGGGTAAGCAGTGGCAGACGGCTTGAATAAAAACCCTTCGTGCGGGACAGGCCTGCCTACGCAACCCTCGCTCACCCAGAGCTAGAGAATAGTCTAATAGGTCAACTAGTGTGTGTAATAATTAATCCTCCACAGAGATCCAAGGCGGAGGTGAAAATGCAAATGTGGTGGTGGAGTCCAACAAGGGGGCGAAAGTGAGCGTAATTGATGTGTCATTGTCTCCGGGCATGGGGAATATGCCGCTATATGGAAGTGGAGGAGCCGAGTACCTCTCTCCCACCCAGAGTCCATTCAGGAGACTTCATAACAATTAGCAGTAATAGCGTAATGTTGTTGGGATTAGGGGATCCTCGCACTTCCTTCTTGGAATCAAACGGAGGGATTTAATATATCTACCTCTAGGATCTCTAACTAATATACCTATGCCATTCTCATCCATCCTCACCAGGACTGACGTGTAATGGGGAATTTATTCGCGTTTCAATATCATTCCCTCCTGATTGTATCACACCGGCTCCTGACCTTAGCGTAGACGGTCACGAGCAACGGTCGGTGATTTCAAAAGGGGATGGGAAAAAAGGTTTCTCCTGGGAAGACGATCGGTAATTGAGGGAAGTTGCCTCATCGTCCTCCGCACATGCAGGGATGAACAATGCACATTCCGTGGAGAGCGTGGAAAAGAGTTCATAAACTTGACACGCTTAACACTGGAATATTGCCACCCTTCAATTCACTCTACAATTCCAGGCTCGAGCTCATCGTTTTCTCAGTCTAACGATCCATCAAGAGCAATCCAATGGCTCCTGTCACAATTATCAGCTTCGTACCTAACAATTTTAAATCTAATTAAGCGGATTATCCAATTACTCATCAATCTGCCCTAATTTTTACGCCAATAAACTAAATATACACGATGAATGAAAAGATATATTGGGTTTTAATTCCCTTTCTCCTTCAGTTTAATTATGACTTGCTTCCCATTATTCTAAATTAAAATAGAGTAATAAACTCATATTCTTCATTTTTGCTCAACATGAATTCACTACGCTTTAACTCAGTGTTTTACAACTCTCGATGACTCCTCAGCCTCAAGATCTTTTTGGCATTTTAATGTGGAGAACTAATCTTCCCCCAGAGTCATTCTGTTGTAGAACATTTAGCAAATGAAGTGTTTGACAACTCTGAAGTGTTTCGTTAAATTAAAATTCATAGCCGGCGGTCTTGAAGATGACGAATAAGGGAAAATGGCAGCAAATTGAACAAGACTCGCTAATGGGAGTAAATTGAACAAGAGGTGGTCATTGGGTCAGGAATCTCAGGAAGGTAAAAATCTTCGCCGAAATGGATGTTTGGACTGATAGTAAATGGACTGACCCCCTGTATTCTTAAGTAGCCTTTCGACTGACACGCTCACTCGCCGTCGTTCTGCTCACTGCATCTCCTGATTGCAAAACAAGGCAAAGAGCCGTATTATGATATGTGACCCAGTTGAGGTCCTCACAACCATCCAACTCCAATTCTCACACTTACCCTCTTAATGCCTAAATCCCAACAGATCTGTCTAATCTACCTGTGCCATAATGGATGAGAAGGATTGCTGGGGGCTCATTTAAAATCGATAAATCTAAAAATGACGTTGGGCGGAAATATTAGATATTTCATAACGACGTTGTTCATTTCACTTTCCTACGCAAAGAACACAAGAGTAGGAGAAGGAGTTATGAATAAATACATACACACTCACATGTAATCCTTCTAAAATTAGATCTACAGGTGTATAATGAGCCAATGGTGTTTGTCAAATGACCAATTTCTCACTTTGCATTTCTTCTTGGAATGAAGACGAAGGAACACATGAGATAGAGTTTCTTTTAAAAAAACCCTCAGTCTCTCTTTTCTTGTGCATTTTCCTGAGCTATTGAATGAGGCAATTAAAGGTTTTCCTCAATCACAAACATTTCCATTGAACCCCATTGAGATCTCTCGAAACCTATTACATAGTAGCAGAGATAATGAGTATGTAAGTGTGTTAAGGTATTTATTGAATTGGGAAGTAGGAACTATCTGAAAGGGAAACTGCCAAGAGGTTTGACGACTTTGCCGACGTAATACTTTTACAGTTCCGGCCAGACTCATAAGAGCCTACATAAATTTTCCTTTCTGTAAAACGTAATCTCATTTGACTCTCCCTCTTAACTAATGATAATGAGGCCCTGCTCTGAATAATGATAGATGAAGAAGAGTTTCTCAAAAAAAACATTTCTAATTCAGCGAGGCTGTTTAGAAATTGAAAAAAGGAGAAGTCCGTAATCTGGGATCTCACGAAGGCAAAGAGCGAAAAAATCAGTTTCATCAGCTCGGATGTTCAACGTAACGGTCTGGTGTGTTCGCGGTTGTCGAGGGAAAAAATGAAGAAACTTCCATGAATGGACCATGAAAGCGGTTTTGGAGCCGAGGTTCTTAATTCCTCAATCAACTTCTTGACCCCCTGACTCACTCAACCAGAGAGAAGTTCTAGTTGTCTTTGGAGGTCTTATAGGTTCTGGACACATTCTCCGATCGGATCTTACTTGTTTGAAATCCAGGAGGGGTTCCGGTGGGTGATCCGTCAACCTCCGCGTGCCACCGCGTCTCAAAATGCACTCACAAATTGGATTGAATCCTTTGAAACGGAAATACCACTTGGACACTTGGACTCAGCGAGGATCTGATGGGAAGGATTGAATAAAATATTTGCTGTTCTGTCGAGTCACTTCTTTAAGCTTCTTTTGGATCTTCTCATGAGAGCGCGACTTTCTCAAATACGGCTTTGAGACGTAACTTTCCATGTTATAAGACTTTTGGAGGGTGGCCTTCCTGAGCAACGAGGGGGCCCAAGCCCCCTGTATTACATCCAATTATTACCATTCACATGTGCCCATGGATGTGTTTGAGTGGCTGAGAAGGAAAGTTGAGAATCTCGCTCTCTCCCACTCTCATAAGGAGCAAAGAGATGTATAACATATTATTGTACATTCATAGCAATAGCATGTGCAGTGCGAGCCCCCATGCATGTGAGCCGTGCATGTTTTTATTATTAAATCCACTTCTCCACAGTGAATGAATTCATGGATTTTTCTCACCTCAACTTTCCGTCCCGGAGGTTTAAAGCCCAACCCAGGCCTCTCACTCAGATGGACATATTTCCGGTTGGGAAAAAATTCAACCTCTTTCTTTAACCTTTCACTAATTGGGAGCTATTCTGAGCAAGTGGAAGAGCAAGTCTAATGCCATGCCTCACTTTTTGCATTTGATAGCTTATGTAACCTTTATTGGCTCTTCGTGTTATTGACATGGCTCATCATCACTCAAGCTTTCCATGTAACAGCTCTCTGAGTCAAGAGCAACTTGGAACGAAAAACCTTCTTTCCCTGATTCACTGATTCTTCAAGAACCTATCGAGGGACTCATGCAAAACCTTCATACTCCTTCGCAACTCACCAACGGCGATGAGAGAAATATGAACTTCACTGCTACAATTAAAATCATTCATTGTATCCTCTCAAAGCCTCTTGAGAACCATGATGAAAATGATTGAACCTTCAGGAACTAAGCATTTCTTTAGTAGTTAAATTTCTATTAATATAATTACACTCACAATAAATAATAACAATAGTAATATTGATGTTCATGCCAAGAGGTGAATTCATCCTATATTTATGCATTTTCTTCGTTCAATTGAAGAAATATAAACAAGAGATTCTTTAGCAATAGTAAGGTAATACATAATTAGCCAGCATTCGCTTTATTACAAGATCATCCTTGTTAAATCCCCATCGATCCATTGCATCCATGTTTAAGTGTGAGAATATCAAAAACTCGATAGATAATTACTCCGCCCATGTTCATTCATTCTCTACGCGTGCATGCAAGTCTAGGTTGGATAAAAGGAATGAGATGAGAAGCTCAAGATGAACGGTTAAGGTGTAGAAAGTAAATAGCAGAAAACAATGGTCTTTTGCCTCCTAACAACTTCACACTTATTAAGTTGGTTATCTAAGTAAAATCACTATGCGAGCCTTCCTTACTCTCAACTCTAGTTTCCTTTCGTTCGTTCTTATGACGATCAAGAAAATTTACACATGCACCTGAGATACAACTCACTCATAGACTCACATTTCCACCCTGTCTTGGTGTGTGCGCGAATGGATTGAGGCCTGAGCCCAAAGAGTATTTTTTAATAACACACCTGTTGCTCTCCGTTGTAGCATTTCTATTCATTTGGACATCACTTTTGGTTGAGTATTATTATCTTGAATTGGTCAGTGCGTGCGTATGATTCCTTCCCAGTCCGAGTTTGCTCTGAATTCATTTGATTCATTAGATTATCTCGCCCATTTTTACCATGACTGTCGAGGAGAAGAAAAAACGAAACTTTACCCTCAAATGCTTTTCCACGCAGTTTAGTAATTGTATTCGTTTTTACCCAAGGCGACGAAGCTCATTTGAACAATTATCGAGATAATCTTCTAATCTTGTTTGGAGACTGAAAGATGAACATCGGCTTTATGTATGTATACAGAAGTATGCATTTGTATTTAAGCTAGGAGTAATAAAGTAATTTAATAATAAGAATCGGAGAGAGGCCTTTACATGAGCGGGAAATTTCCACAGAAAGTGTCAAAATGAGCAATCACGGCAATCAGATAAAAGGGTCAAAACACGGAGTTGAGGAATAACGAAAGAGTCGTAAAAAGTCTCATCATGCAGATATTCATAAACTTCCTTAATTGATCGAGCAGAGGGGAAAGTATTCATAAAGGCATTTGAGTTGTAATTTTCGACTTATTACCTTATAATTAATCTGCAAAACCACAATGGAATCATCGTGCATCAATTTTCGAATTTTAGAAGATGTTACAATAAGTTTATTATTTATTGGCTAATATCGAATTTAAAAGATTGTACTACTAATTATTATAATTAAATCATCAAGTGAAAACATCAAATTAGGGATCTACTTATGTATCTAACAAGTAATACTTCTGAAATATTTCACCTTATTAATGGCAATCATTGTAAAAATAGATTATAACTTAATGTTAGATTCCATAAAATATCGGAAATGATTTATAAAATTAAATTAAAAACAATAATGAATGTTATGAACATTTTTCTAGAAGTTTAAAATGTACATTAATTATTTCCTAAAGAATAATAGGACACAATAGTAAGTGATTTGCGAATCCGTGTTTACTGTTATTCAATCTCTCTGATTACGACAGTGAATGGCAATGAGATTTTTTTGTTTGTATTGCTTACAAATGTTAAGTTGCATTAGAGATCTAAAAAATGTGCATTAATTATCTTATCATTTATCAATATCAACAATTAATGAGATTAATATGGTAATGAACCTCCTATTTTGCATTTCAGCCGAGGCATAATGAACATCTATAACATATCTACTTTTTGTCGAGAATTCTACATTTAAGATAGAGATGTTAGTATATGAATGAACAAGAGTTAAAAGACATATATATATATATATATATATGCTATTAAGAGCTTAAGATTCTNATGAACAAGAGTTAAAAGAGACATATATATATATATATATATGCTATTAAGAGCTTAAGATTCTTAGAAAATGCATTATTGACACACTGAATCCATAGATATTAAATCATTATTATGATAATACTTTTTTTATAGTTTAGGTTACGAGAGCTAATGTGTATACAAAATTTTAAAATCACCATTGGAATATTGAGTTGTAATTCTTTGTTAAAGATCCCCATGAATGAAAATTTATTAATCTGCAAAACTAGTAATTAAATTCAAATATAATTACATGTTCAAATTTTAACTGCAGTTAAATGTTATGTCGAATGAATAAGCAAATGTATTCAAGTCACAACTAAAATAATAATAGTCATAGAGTTATTGTTTAGAATACCATACTAGATTCATAGCTTAAACCTAAACCAATATTATTATATACCTAATAATATCATACACATTATTATAATATGTATGTAAATTCTTAAGTGTTAATTTAGTTCCATTATACGACCACAACATTATAAACATTCATAAAATTCATAATGACTTCGGCATTATTGTCAAAAGAATGGAAGTGCTTAAATGTTTCACTTTTCAATTTGAATTTGATCATCAAAAGAGCTAATAGCTAGAAAAATGTTAATATGCATATCATACCAAATTGCATATGCATTTATAAGGTTATATATAAGTATGTACGTAATTTGCATTGAGGACTTAAGATTACGTAGCTTTTTACGGAGCCGAGTCGTAAGAATGAGAAGGCTCAATGAAAGGATAGTAATTATTAAAACACAATGACTCTAAAGAATTCACCATTTGTGATGATAGCTGATATCATCGTTTTAATTTGAGCTTCTGATTGTTGTTGAAGTTAGAGGAAATAAATAACGATATTATTATTAACCTTAGCAATCTCTCAGGTCGAAGAAGAGAAAATGGAGGTGGTGAGTAGATTGGCGAAGAACCATTATTCTTTGCATACTCACTTAACTAGGCAAATCACTCCAACAAGGAGTCGGGGGACCTAAAAAGGAAAATCCTTGTCAACAATTGAAATTCGTTGCCCTCATTCCCAAGAGAATATACTTATAAATAATGTTTACTCTTTGAATAGATATATTACATCCATGTAAGCTATTATTTACTTTGAAGTACTCTGTGCAGGTGTAGTCGAAGAAGACACTAAACCTCCGAGCGAGTTTTCCGCTCACCCTTGAATTTCGGCAAGGAGTCTCGTATCACTTTAATTATAACAAAAAAGAAGCTCATTTTCATCATTTTGTTTTCCTTGTAAATACTCGTGTTTATGAGCTTTTTTGCAGAAGTTTCCAGGTCGGCTTCTTTAATGACTTTTTCCTTTTCTAAATAGGTTACGTCACATGCTCCTTTATGAAATGCATTAAATCCTTAATAACCATATTAATTTTAAGCCATTTGTCATTGGAGAGTAAATAGCATCTCTATATGTTCAAAACTGTTTCTATATCTGCTTAAACTCTATAAATGCTTAGAAAAGCCTTTCTAAATACTAATCCATCCACTGACTAATCTTTGCAAACATATTTTTTGCAAAGTTAGTTTTAATCTGAAAGTGCAAAAATTTCAAAATTCTCTGACTTTAATATATCATTTATATTTAATTATTCTAAGGCAAATGTCATGTAATTATTTACCACTCTTCGTACTTGGAAAAATGTTGAGAGGTTTTAAGTGGCCGCTACTCCTATAGATGTGACTTTAGTTACGAGAGTATCTTAGTAATTTTTTTGAAAAATAATAATTTTCAAGTAATAGGCTTAATTATGAACGTAGAAAGATAAGTAGTTGAATTGCCCATTCATTTGATTGAATCCGCATACATAGAATTACAGAATAGATAAATGTCAGAGATTGAATTACAAAAATGTGGCGGTTCCTAGTTCATATACCTCCATAGCTCATATATATATGTACATGCTTTTATCAATATACAGGGATTTTATAAAAATATAAATCATAATGTTTACAGTTACATATACATCAAACAGTATATATACATAATTTCATACTAGCGAAGTATCATGGATTATGATAGTAAGTATTTACTAAAAGTAAGTTTGTTATGGTTGTATGTAATATTCCATGTATTTAGAGTATTCCTTTCTTTGGAAGTGAATTCCACTCGTTCGTCTCTCAAATCCTCTTATTATTGCTCAAAGAAAATGAGCCTTATTATCTTATGAGTCGTTCTGAGGTAACGACTCCATCAGTGAGAATTTTATCCAAGAGCAATTAAATGCTAGCTCAACAAATGCTATTATGGAGAGTCGACTTGCTCAATCAAGAGTTATCAAATGGTGTCAATTGAATCAATTTCGTCTGAGAGAGACAGTTAAAAGATCTAATTTTGAAGAGGGAAATACGACATCAGTTATGTATGAGACATATCCACTTCTGCTCCCATGTATACTCTGTTGAAAGATCCTTTTTTCTAATCTAAAATCTCTCATCTGCCCATTATAAATTAGAATAACAAGGACCATAAATCACTACTTGGTGGAGAAGAGCAAAAAAGGTATAAAATAAATAATGGGCCACCAAAGTCCTCCTCGACTCTTCAATGGACCCATGAATTATGAATTTGCAGATGCGGAGAAACTGGGAGCCCTCCTATAAATAGAAAATTAATAATCTCAAACTGCCTCCATTATCCAACTTTTCATTTCCCATTCTCCATTGCGGATAATGGGGGAAATGGATGTGTGTTTATAGACATTCACGAAGGAGCGAGTCGAAATTGAAAAGGAAAGGGCTTCCCCAATACGAGAGAGATTGGTGGGCTCATTAGTGTGGCACTTCTCACACTTCCTGCTTCTTCCTTCGCTCCTCCATCCCTCTTGTACACGGAGAAGAAAACACACACACACCGTTGTGTCATCAGGTCCGCAGAAGCGACTCACTGCCTGTTGGAACATCTCGCATCCCTCTTTGCAATGAGCCAGTTGTCGTCGAGAGTGTAGAAATTTAATTGTTAAGTAACGAGATGTGACCCGAAATTACCCCCTTGAGCTTCTTCTCTAACATACAAAAATTTCCTACCTTTGACACTGGGTCTTGAATGTCATAACTTATGGATCCTCAGCCCGTCGGCCGCTCTTATTCTCAAACCGTACTTCTCCCTCTGCCCCTCTCGCTGTGCAGTATAGATGAGGATATTCTTAATGTTTGCCCTGCAAGTTGAAGCGCTCATTTTTATACAATAAAATTAGTACAATGGAGCTACTAGGATAGGACCCCATTCTGTAACTCTTTTTTACGACCAGAATAAACTTTATAAAGCCATTCGTTTCCCTTTCTTCCGCAAAACAATGCAAAGATGTGTAATTAGGGGTTAAACGAACACAGTTTGTTCATTTTTACAACTTGTGACTATTGACATACAACCTTATGACAATGAAGACAATGATTAACTAATAACTATATACTTTTATGGATAAGATGATTGCTTTTATTCAATGTACACATTATCTTGTGAATACGGTTAAGTACATAGGAATACATATTGAATTTGTTATATAGGTAATTAGTATTAATTAGTATTTACTCAACATAAGTTCATTATTAAGCATATCTGAGTATACAATTATTGTGTCAATTGTAGGCAATAATTGATCTACAATCGACACAATAATTGTATACTCAGATATGCTTAATAATGAACTTATGTTGAGCTATGAATCATATAATAGAATAGGTAAGTAGTAATTACTGTCCTAATTAATCTTATAATGGACACAAGCAGAAGCCGAATCATGATGAGACGAAATTTCATCTCAACCTTTTAACCTTTTTGTCTCTCATCAATTCCTCTCCTTGGTCCCCGTTTCTAATTTTCCATTCATGATTTTCTTTCATGTATAACGTTCGCCTAAATTGTATTAAAATCATTTTACCCCAATTCTTTAATGCTCCAACCTTACTTTTATATAATCTTAATGCGAGCCGTCAAGTGTAATATTTGCTCAGTGTAAGTAATAACCGTTTAATCATCTTTTTTTAAGGATTCGAAGGTGCAAGTCGAACCATTGAAAAACAACGATAATTAAGGTAGAAATGAAGTTATGAGAAATAATTCATTTTAATACCCTAGTTCTGTTCATTTGCCATTCACCGTGGACTTGGGTTCATTGTTACACATTGTACTTGTGAGTATTCCTGATAAGTGTGATAAGTTTAAAGGGAATTAAGCTCTATACTACCTAGGAGTTTTCTCTAACAGTTCTACCGAGTGGTGCAAACTTCTTTTCATTCTAGGTGTTTACTTAAGAGCGGGTCCTTCAATTAACTGATGATGTGAATTAAGGGCACCTTTGAACCCAACGCTCTTTTTGCCACCGAGCAAATAACCTTCATCGGGGAGAAACTCAACAATAGCTGTCACTCGAGATAGATTAAGAATCATTGTAAATGGATGGTAATGAGAGTTGAGGTAGAGGGAAAAAAGGAGATTTGTGGCACGAGGCGAGTTTCTTCGCCCCTTCACCTGTTGAACATGGGCCCTTGCGAGGGATGAGGAAAGGGCTAATGGCCCAATGGCACCTCTTTTTTCAAATTCTTCCTTCTTTGACTCTATAAAGATCCATTCCCGCGTCCCAACGAGTGGGAAGATGTGGAGAGCAAGTTTATTTAGCAGGAAGTAGGCGTTTGATGCAATTGGAATCTACCTTCTACATACCTATATAGATATTTACATTTCGATATTGGGCCTATTGTTGATGGTGTAAGAAAGCTCCACGAAGACCTCATACAATCTCATTCATGTACAACTCCCATTAATGCACCTTCGACCCTGGCCTCAACAAATGCCATTTCGGTAGCTAATAAGCACATTTAGACTGGAAGAGTTAATTCTCCCTTCCCAATCACTCAATCCACTTTTTTCTTCCACATCCTCTCGTTACGAGAAGAAAATGTCGCTTTTTGTTGCTGTTCTTCACCAGTACTCAAAATTAAAACAGAAACGAGTTTGAAGTGAAGTAATCACCATTTTGTCTTTCAGTAACGTCGAGAGATTGAGAGCACCTTTACAATTTCGTGAACTTGTTTTTTTCTTCTCCTCTTTGATCCGATTGCATCACCCAGCAATAGGAAAAAAATCGGATGAAAAGTACCTTAGAGTCCTCTGTCCTCCTTTGGTCACTCATTCATCTCCAGCGGATTTCATAGGACCACTCAAGCCGACACTTCTCATTATTAGATTTAACAAATCAATGCGAGATTATATGACTCAATGGTCCTTTTATTGACTCAATTATTCACTGACTCGTAATCAGAGCAATTTTTGTACAATGGAACTTAATGCTTTCCATTTAACCGACCTTTACCTTTGCCGAAGCCATTTTCATTATGTACGCCTAGCTATTTAATATTGCATTTTGAGAGTAATAAAGTAATTTAGCAAAAGAATTGAAAAAATATTGAGATTGCATAATCGTAAAATATTGTCATCGCCTCGTATTGTTATTTAATATAAATAATCGCTGTAAAAATCCGAGTATTTATCAGTTAAGAAAACTTCTTAAACCCTTAAATTAAATGTAGATGTACATATATATAGGTATATGAGTTCGTATTTGTCATATATTTACCTATGCGATATTTTTACTTTCAAAGTCCTTTGTTTCCTTTCCTTCGCGCTGCATCGTGTGATTCACTTACATGTAATTTCATCGTAATTAAAAATGACTTATCTCACGGACACGACTTAGAACAGGTGTCAAAATTGTCACTTTGGTAAGCAGGCACAATGTTGAGTTTGGTTTTACGTGTGACAAAGACTCATTTTATCGCGCTCAAGAGCATTCAACTAAACAGGGCACACAACCTTTTCACTTTTTAAATAAACAATCATTAAGTAAATAATCCCATGCTAAAGAATAAGCTGAATGTGATGCATTTTATAATCTTATTTTCTATCATTCTTGTCTTTTCATTTTCAATGGATATTTTCTTCAAGGCATCTGACATGGCAAGTGACAAAAAGGCAAGATTTCATATCATAAAAGATGAAACTTTCATCTTAACTGAGCTGCTTTAATGTCAAATTATTATTCGCCTATAAGATCTCTTTAAAACAAAGAATCTTATGAATTGCATAAATGTAAGTAGAGTAAGTACCAATGTATCACAGTATTTATTGTGTTGTATATTTAGGTAATATATATGTATCTAACAATACATACTCTATTTAACGTAGTAACATAATATATTAGTAGTAAAAAAGGTAAATTTACTCAAATTTAAGTCAAATCCAAATCCTAGAAAATTGAAACTTTTGTCATAATACATATTTAAAGAACATAAAAACATCATTAAAATATCATTTACTGTAAATAAGCTTATTAAGACTTTAACAAATATATACAGACTAAATGTAACCAACTATTCGTTGCAAAATAAATACTTTTTAATTTATGCGATTAATTGTTTGTGTATGTTATACGTGCAGTTCCATTATTCTTGTACACAACTATGTTCTATCAATGCTCAATGCTATTACTGTTTATTACTTTTATTTCCATTACTTCCCAATAACAATTTGCATACGAAATCATACGATTATTGTTGCACCTTAAATAATACTTTCTTATCGTATCTTTGAATCGCTTTAAATACAACATTAAGCATGTACTTATCTGTCTTTCGCTAAAAGCTCTCAATCTATTATACCTTTATAGCTTTAATCTGCACAATTCCTTTAATTCTTTTGATATTAGCTTATACGCATATATGATATGTAAATAAATTATTTATTAAATAAATTGAATATAATATATAATACTTTCAGATTTATGCAACTATGCGTGGATAATTGAATAATTGAAAGGCAGATTCAACTAAACTTACTTATATTGGTAGTGAGCTAGATCAAAAATTCATTTTGAATGACGTCGATTACAAATGACTTGACAACCTTCAAATCTTAAGTTAACATCCATCGAGAAAGGTAATTTTATTTATCAACCTGATTGAAAGATGATAGCGTCAAATCATGTCATTTAATGATCAATTTTTAAATGATCTTTTGAGATCAAAGAAATTAATATTTAATGTGAAAGCAATGTTATAAAAACCGATAAGTTTGTATAATAAATAGGTATATAATGATCATGACTTAATTTATGAGGCTTCATTTTTTAATAAATAGTTGTAGTCGTTTATTAGATTTCCACTTTCACTTATTGTTAGTTAAAGACTTAAATGTGAGAAATCGGATGATGACTTTCAATTTACATTTAATTTTATTAAGAGAAATTATGTATATGCCAAAAAAATCGTAACAGGAAGCTCATAAAATATTAAATAATACGCGTTGGATTTATCCAGGTATATTCATTCTCACAGAGAGAATACTAATTGAAATTGAATCTGTAAAAGCATTAAGATTTTCTTTACCTTTAGTTTTATTCAATGCATACATACTAAGGCTTCTAACGGGTCAGATTATCCCCACCCGTACCTGACCCGAAAGTACGGATCGGGTAACGCAGCAACCCGTATCCGTCAATATTAAACGGGTTGGGTATCTTCAAAATCAGTACCCGAACCCAAATTACCCGACCCGAATAAACAGAAGTAATATAAGATTATAAATAATTTTTATTCGTTTATAAATTTATATTATGTTTTTTACAATTGACACTATTTAAACAATTTAAATTTTATTTATTCTATTTAAATAAAATAACATGGGACAATATTTAATCTTTTCTGTTAGCAATTTTAACCGTGCAACATAATACGTAATGACATGACATACACTCACGTTGGCTTTGCAAACGCAAGAATTTGCTATGCATCTTTTGATTTTGAATCAATGTGTCTTGCAGTAGTTTTTTTGTCATGCTGAATCTCAAAAAGTTTTGATTTTTTGTACAAAAAGCAAATTCATTGTTGAATAGATGAATGAGATACGGCACTTATATAGTTTAAGATGGGTATAAAAAATTACATTTTCCTGTGTTCCTTAAAAACTTATTGTAATAAAGTAGATTCATACTCCACGCTACGCTATACCTTTCAATTAGTGACAGATAATGGAGAAAAAATAAAACCAACAGCGCATTTGATATTATTTCCTGTTTCCTAACTCAAAGCGTTATTATCTTAAATATTAAAAAATGTCTTTAATTTGATTTACCCCAGTGGATTGTATTGGAGTTTATCTACGTGGGTTATTGAGTAGAATAACTGACTGAGCAGGGTGGATTTGTGTTAAATAATAACATATTAAGTTCTTGTAGGATACAAAGAAAGCCAACCGTCATTTTAATAACACCGCAGTTGTAAAATAAAAATGAAAGTAAATTAACGGTTTTAAAACATGTTGAGGTTACTCTAAATTGATTCGAAGATCCCTGTAATCACAGCCCATTATTATTCATTCATGAATCAATTGTACATTAAAAATGCGTAAACCTTTGATGTTGATAAATGTCCTACTCGTTGAGTAGAAATCTGTTTAATTAAAAACCATCTCGTCCCACGTAAACTCGTTTAGATCATATATAGAGCCATTTGTTCTTCAACGCTCTCAGATCAAAAAACCAAATATGAATTAAGATGAAGGATATAGTAAATTATGTTAATAAATTACAACGCTTGGGTTTACATTTTACAACGAAGAAAACTGAAGAGGAAAGTTTAGTAGTCAACTTCACAAGAATGTACAGTGAAGGGAATAGGAGAGGTTGGTGGTGAAGTGACAAGGAGACTCAAGTTAAAACTCATCATCATGTCGGCTCGAAAACGTAAATAGCAATAAAAAGGATTGATATCAAAGAGTGAAAAAAACATGAAATCTCATGTAGATAGTCTGTCATTTTACTCTTATGTCAAACGCTTTGTGCTCTAAGGATTGAGTGGAGAACAACTTTCAAATTTTGGATTTTTTGTCTTTCATAGTGAGTTGGTTATGAAGTTTTCCACCTTTTCATTTCACTCCCTGACCAGAGGAGTGATTAAAGGTAGGCTGGATCCGTCATTGTACCTCCTGCATCCTCAATCGTTAGGTTCACTCAAACGTTATGAAGGAGAAGCGGCCTCCAACTCTCTTTAGTTTTTAATTTCATCATTCTCGTTGCACCTCGCCGTTTAGCATATGACGAGAGTCATAATTTAATATTCCATATATTCCCTCGAATCAACTCTCTGAATGGAACATTAAATATTGAAAGTGAAAGAGAGGGAAATCCACATACGAGTAATACATAATAATCTGCATAAAAGCCCACTCTTGATCTAGTAATATGATTGCAGATATTAAAAAAAATAAATTTGCTCGTATACATGGCAGGACTTCACATTAGCTTGAGCTACATATCTTACATGCAGATTTGTTATATAGTGCAGTTAGATATGGGATGTAGACGATTGAATGAATTAATATGCGTGATTAAGTTTAGAAGTAGCCTAATTTGTTTACATCTTGTTTTCAGTAATTGGAGAATGGATTGATTAATTTTTACACTTTGGTCAAGGCTCATGGCTGAAAATCATTCTTGCCTTTCAAATCTACTCAACTTGATGAAGATATTGGTTAGAAAATGATTTATATTAATGCAAGTAGAGTAGAATTGGATTCAAAGAAAATCTTATTTGGATTTGATTTACTACAAAATAATTAATGTTGAACTTCATCATGTCGTTATTTAATTGTAAAGTCAATTTAGGCTTTTGTTTCTTCTATGTAATAGGTATACGAATATACATTATACTTAATATTGACTATTATAATTACAAGAAATGACATATTACTTTCGTACCTGTCTAACTATTCACACACCAGGCACTCTTTTACTATTATTAACAAATGAAAAAGTATAAGTTAACTTAATTGTTAATGCCCTTGATGTGTATGAGCAAATGGTGAATACGATCAAGTTGACAAATGATCCCTAGAATCCTACCATTCACTTAATTTCGATTTAAAGTTTAGGCATTTTGACAGATAGTTAAATGTTAAATAAAAAGTAGGTTTAAATAGAAACAATCCTTTAGAATCATATACTAAACTTATATAGAATGTAAGAAGTTAGAAATAAATTTAAATAACCTATTATATAGTTAGAATAGATTTTTAATGAATTAATAAACTATTCAAATGAATATTTTGTGTGATTATTCTAGAGATATTCAAACATTACCAACAAATATAAATTGCGATTGTAAATAATAAAACTATTTTGTTAGTCAAATATATGTAATATACTAATATTAAAATCAGAAATCAATTTAATTTGTCATTATCCACTTAATTTCATTGTCTATCATTGATCACATCAATATTTGCCATATTTGAGCATGAAATGAACCTTTTGAGTCGGCTAGCGACCTGCAAATAAACGTTTAAAACCTTACAGTTCCCTCTCAACCATCTATGTATACTTCTATGTAGCATTCTCTATTTAAATATTTATATACAGTGACATGCAGCATTTAGCAATAAAAAGTACAAAGCATGAGGACAATTGGACTGTTTGGACTTCTAAAATGAAGGACTAGATAATAATTTAATAATTAATAGTTTTTAATGAATCTCGCCACAATTCCATAGTTTTGCTTGAGTTCGATAGTTCTCCTGATGTCAAGCTCTATTAAAATGATCCCTTCATAATGCTTAATACTTATTTAAAAAAAATTTTAGTACACAGGCACAGACCATCTCTGGCATTGGCATAGGGAAAGACCATTCTGTTCTGACCCTGTCTGACGGTGAGTTAACTGACATGATCGTGAGTTAGCCTGGCTTTTGATTATGTACAAGCTAACATAACGCATGTTATGTATTAACGAATACATAATACGTTCTCTATATATATATATATATATATGGCTTGTGATGAAGAAATGGTTCATAGCGCTAGGAGGAGATACGAGTTGAACTGCGTAGTACAAAGGTTCGTCGTTGAGACGGGAGATGTAGTTAGGTTTCATTAACGAGACTCCTTTACCACTTCAGCTCCCTTTAACCTTCTCTTTTTAGGCTCCATCTCCAACTACAAAGGGACGTTTGACGGCGGATTTCCCCACTTTAATAGCTCACTTTTATTAATATTTAATAATTCACTCATTGTTGACCCCATGTCGAAAGTGACAAAAGCCATGAAAAGACCCTCGTTTCAAGGGTCATGATTAGGGCATAGAATACAGACAACTAAACCTAAACACTTGCCAGACTAGCATCGAATTGGAGATTTTGTCCGTTGAAATTCAAATTTCTTATATATGATCATACATCTGTTACTCAATGAATTTCATACATTAAAAGAATTCGAAGACAAACGACGTGCTGTGTTGTTGAGAGACCTCAGAATAAAATGCTTTGTTTAGAAGATTGAATTCAAAGGTAATTATATATTAAATTCAAATTTATCAACTCTATTTACCTCATTTTTATAAATTAGTTTAGTTTAATTATCTGAGTTGAACGAAAAAAGACTTAATAAATTTTGTTCAGTTGTTGTAGAATGTTACTAATATTATAAAACATTTATAATGAATTAAACGGTGGAAAATGACGAATTGAATAGACCAAGTTGGGTTCTTGTTCTGAGAACGTTCTTATGAATGTAAATCAACGCTAATCAACCCTGTATCTACTATCTATTCACGTATATTACGTATTAATACTTCATTCAAGGTGAAGATAATGAGAATAATGACAAATTGAATTGACTGATTGAGTCTCGATTTGTTATTTGTTCGAATTTAATATGTTGTGGTTGAATTCGTATTCTTAAGATTGGTTACATTAAAGCAGTGCAGTGGTGTCTGAACCTCTATTTCATCTAAATTCGGTTCAATCTTCCTGAATTTGTTGTTTTTTGGCAGGCTTGTGTTTATGTGTAATTGTAACATTTTATTCCCGAAAAAATTTAAATTAAGTTAAACGAAATAGCCTATTTAAACTTAGTACTACTGCCTCAATCACACCCTCTCACTTACGATTAGCCACTTTGTCATATTTAAAATTCATGTATTTTCGCTGAGTACTAATTAATTTTTTGAATTTCAGAATTAAAAGTTGAAAATGACTGCTGAAGCGAGCATCGGGGTCAATCTGCGGGTCACTGCCCACTCCAACCAAGGAGGAAGGAAGTACATGGAAGACATGTTCTGCGTTGCATACCAGCCAACGACGGACGAGAGAGATCTCCTCTACGCCTACTTTGGAATCTTTGATGGACACGGCGGTCGGGATGCGGCTCTTTATGCAAAACAACATCTCATGGATCAGATTGTTTGCCAAAGAAATTTTTGGTCCCAAGATGACAAGCTCGTTTTGAGAGCAATTCGTGATGGATTCATAAACACCCATTACGCTATGTGGAAGGAATTAGGTTGGTTCATTGAATTATTCCTATTAAAATATATGTTTAAAACAAGTTACACATTAAACAAGTTAGATAATGGTTTACTCAAATAACTTGTTAGCTGGGAATGCCTCGACTAATGTTCTATTTTATTTGAAGAAAAATGGCCCAAGACTCCTTCTGGGCTTCCTTCTACTTCTGGAACGACGGCGAGCATTGCGTTTGTTCGAAGAGGAAAGATTTACATTGGGCATGTTGGAGATTCTGGCATTGTGCTCGGATATGAGGATCCCGAAACAGGCTATTGGAGAGCTCGACCGCTCACCAAAGATCATAAACCTGAAAATTTGACTGAAAATGCTCGGATTACCGAGTAAGATTAAATGATTTTAATTGTTTATCCAAATAATTCATTCCATTCAAGGTCTTTTTAATCCAATTTGACGTTTTAAGGAGTGGTGGAAAAGTCATTACTAAATCAGGCGTTCCGCGTGTTGTATGGAATCGACCACGACTTGGACACAAAGGACCCGTCCGTAGATCAACTCTAATAGACGAAATTCCTTTTCTTGCTGTTGCCCGATCTCTTGGTAAATGGGAATATTCATTCCTTGAATACAAAATCTAATGTCTTGGACCATATTGAATATTTTTAATAATGAACTTTGGGCATTTGCAGGTGACTTGTGGAGTTATAATTCTACGAAGAACGAATTCATTGTTAGTCCCGAGCCGGACGTATCAGTTGTAGAAATTGACGTTTGCTCTCATCGCTGCTTGATTCTCGGAAGTGACGGTCTCTGGAACATGCTCAACGCTCAAGAGGCAGTCAACTCCGTTTGCTTCTCTGAGAAGAACAATGAGAAGGTGATGAAGGAATCGAACAGCGAAGTTTCTACTTCTTGCTCATGGATTAATCCTTCAAAGAGGCTCGTAGACCGGGCACTTGAGAGATGGTTTAATCATAATCTTCGAGCTGACAACACTACTGTTGTGACCGTCGTGATTGATCCTCCTGGTCCACCGCGATCACAAGTTTGTACAAATTATTTCATTTGACTATGATATACCTATACATTTCAAAAATTGCCAAGACACGGAAAGTTGGATCCTGTGATCTATGAAAATTATGATCTTGTTCCTAAAAATGGTTTTGACGTTTGTAGGGTAACAGGCAAGGTCGACTCTCCAGCACGATAGTGCACAATTCTAAGACGACGGCTGTGCAAGATCCGACCCGATCCAAAAAGGTCCCAGCTTCTCTGGTAGTTGGTAGCAAGCTAGCCGCCAATCTTGGTCTCACCGCCGTGGCTGTCTCTTCCTCTCAATTCCTTCCTCACCCTTCACTCCAGCCGAGACCAAGTACCTCAACGAGTGGACCAAAGGATTTGGAGCACCGACGAGCCACTGAGATTCCGCCTTCCATCCCGAGTCTTTTGAAATCTCCCATCAAGAACGAACCGGCTCGGTGCCCCAAACCTGGGCCGCTCCTTCCTTCCCAGCCTCCCAATCAGTTGGCACCCGTCGGGAAGGGGCTGAAGACCAAGCGCCATGCAACGGCCCCCGGCCTCCCCTCTGAACCCGCCGCGAAGAAGACGCGAAGCAGCGAAGGGACCACGGAAGTGCCTCGAGATCCCCGTCCTTTGAGGCACAGAGTCGAGGAGCCGAGAGTGACGCCACCAATCCCACCTGAGCAAAAGGACGCAGATGTCCAAATTCACGAGATCTCGTCTTCCAGCGAATTCTCTCGACTCGAGGAGTCCATGTTAGTCCGCGAGGCGATCGAGGAAACGAAGATGAGGAAGGCAAAGAAGGACGACCTGGGCACGAAGCGACCGAGTAAAAGGAAGATCCTCGATAATCCCCATATTACCCCGAGTCTTCCTTCTCCCAAGCGGTCGAAGAATAAACTCTCCTGCATCCGGCTCTCTTCTCTCCTCAAAAAGAAAAGCATCCAATCAACCAAGATCACTGTTCCTTTGGCGGTAGGACAATTAACGACTTTTACCATTCATTATTAACCATCCACCATGATTATAACTTCACATTACGAATTGATTTTTTTCATTTTAATCACAGAAAGAAAATAAGGTGAAGAAGCTGAAAAGGAAACCCTTCAGGGAAAATGTTTCAAATCTTACGACGCCGGCGAGGAATCTTCGTTCAAAGTCGAAGGAGTCTGTTCGAGTAACGAGGAGTAAAACCTTGAGGAAGAAATGATCAAGTCTTAACAAACCACTCAGAATGAATTGAGCAATCCTATTTTTAAATTGAATTCCAATACGGTTTTTTTTAGTTTATATTATTTTCAAGAGCTTAGCCTTTCAAATTAGGAATTATGATGAGAGTTGTGAAAATAGTGATTTTTTATTGTCAATTGTGAAAACGTAATAGGATCCAATATTCTGTGTAATAAATAGTAATAATATAAAATTAGAGTATTTATATGCATGATAATGTAATATCAATTATAAGTCTAAATTTCGGAAACGGTAATTAAAAAGAGGATAATTTATTGAACATCGTTATTGTATATTTATATTCAATGGATATTGTACAGACAACAGAGGTATATTCGAACAAGTGAGATACCTGAACAAAGTCTTTGAAGATTAGTGGGGGTTTAGCTGGAATTGGGCTGGCTCAAATATGGAATTTATTAATTATGCGTGTTTAGTCGTAAATTCTTAAAAAAATAGTTTAATGTTAATAATACAATTATAAGAAGCTTTGAAGATTTTTGTTTGACCTAACGCGTCGTTTCGCATATAAGTATGTTTTTCATTAATATTTTTAAATATTGTGGATTATCACGTATTAACGTTTACCAATTTAGATTTTAAAATGATTGAAGTGTTTTTATAACAATTCATTTTTTATAACAATATATGGGAGTTTTTTTACTCCTTTTTTGAGACTGCTTTTATTAAAATACAATTGTTGAAATGTTTTAAGTCTAATTTATAATTACTAGAGAACTTTTCTTAAAACTTCTTTCTATTGCAAATACCTAATATTTAGTTTAATATAATACATAGGGCCATTTCAAAATTAGAATTAGAATATTCATGCATTTAACTAAAACACTTCTTGGAATATAAATTGTGTCCAACAGCATTTAAAACCTAACCTACATAACAAATGAATATATTTAGGTAATCAATCTTTTAAAATTATATAATTTATCTTTTAACTTATTTTTCTTTATTATATAATTTGCCTTTAGCTTTCCCTATTTCAACTTTTAACTTTAATTTACCTTTAAGTAAAAATTGATAATTATTTTAAAAAAAGTGTTTTTCCGTTGTAAATATTTTGGGTCGTTAGTAAATAATATCTTAGCTTGCGTTTTAAGTCAATTTATTGTTAGAATTTATTGTGTAATATTCCTGACGACGACGTCTGACCATGTAAATGATTAATACATTTGAAATGTTATGTATGTAATACCGTACCAAATATGAAAAAGATTGTAAGTAGAAAATTGATTTCGATAATTATCTAATGCATTTACCAAATTATTAATTGAATGTCGTCTGAAATATTTATAATGGATGTGATTTTTGTAGACGAATTTCTAAATAGTTTGAATAGAATTTCTAAGGTCAAATAGTATTATATTGTATTGAATCTTCGTGTTTATGGATAAATGATCTGCATAAAGTTAGCTAGATTTATAATATTAATCAAAATGACTCAATCAAATTTATGCCTAGGTATTCGTTTTATGCATTAAAATTAGCCATTTTACTATAAATGTACTTATGAGTAATACTTGACTCGTCCTTTTAGTTGGACATTTTTCTTTTTCTTATACTGAATTCGTTTGTATTCTATCCGTTTATAATTGAAAAATACTGATCCAAATGGACAAATACTAAATGTCAAAAAAAACTTGTTAAACAACTTAATTACTCTTGGGACGATTTAGCTATTATTTATTTGGTGTATATTTTATCTTTCATAACAAACATCTTGCAGAATTCAAACGAATTCGGTATTTTTTGCTAACACTTAACAAAGTCTTTATAACCTTTATATTATGTATTCTTATGGTTAAATTATAATAAATGATGTATTATCTCACTAAAATCAATTATAAACATGTTAAAAATGTATTTCGATTATTAATGATAATTGCAATAAAATGAGAATTTATTAACTTGGCGAATGTTTATTTATGAAAATACAATTATTTTTCATTGAACGTATTAACGTATTATACGTATTAACTTTAGTAATTCTTCAAAACATTAATTTTGAGTATTTAATAGAACACAAGGTGAAATTTTCAAATATGTCAATAACGTTGATGATTATTCAAAAATGGTATTGCATATTTAATTATTACTTTTCTGATGATAAATAACACAACCTTTAACAGTAATTTCATACTTCTTAAAACATAGAAGAATAACATTATGTATCACGGTGCATTTAACTTTAAACGCTTAAATGAACTTCTTTTATCGAAATCTATCAAATAGATTTAAATACTTACATATAGAGAAGTTCTAAATTATTTAATTAACAACTCGTGAATTATAATTGACCAAATAAAATACAGTATTAAAAGTTAAGCAATTAAATACATTCAAGAAAATTTTTGATTTAATAAAATTTGATTTTAATTAATACTATAGACAAGATATTATTATTTTATAATATATTTTATTATACCCAAATTATTAAAATTACGTATAACTTATTAGATGAATTCAAGTTCAATAAAACCTATCCATAAAAGCTATTATATTATTTAAATTAAGTAAAATTCCCAATGTGGATTTATTTGATCATGAAATAATTGAAAATAATTAATGATCTATAGGAAACTTATTTACCTAACTAAATAGGTAGAAGAGTACCTAATTATTAGTCTAGTTAGATATTATATTATGAGGTGAGATAAAGTAGATTTGATTCAAAAAGTCTTTCTTAGCTCAACACTTGAAAGTGGAGTTGAGCCTTAAAATCAATTAATGGAATAGGGAATTTGGTAATTATTAATTAATCAAACGTACGTATTAATCAAACGTAATGTTATAATGAAAATTAAATAGATAATTACTTATAATTAGGATTAAGAAGTTTGGTCGAGTTGCTGAAACCAAGGCCAAGGCCTCTTTGTGTATGAGTGATAGCCCGAGCGACTTCGTACTGTTTCTCAAGGTCTGCAAGGTACTCGTTGCTCCCTGCTTTTGGTCCATCACTTCCCTCACCCTTACCTTCTTCTGAAATCAAATAGGAATTTTATCATTAGTTTTACTTTCGTGAGATTAATTGATATTGCTCTTATGCTAATTAATTTTTCAAACGTTCACCTCCTTTCATGCCCATAAGCCTCATGAACTTTGCAGACATTTTCCCATCAGAGTCTCCAGTAAAAGAAGTCTGCTTCCAAACAGATGATGAGCCTGAAGATGAGGTCACCACGGTATCCTTGATGCAATCAATCAACCATATGAATAAGTTATTTGTTGATTTAACTTAAACTAGGTAACGAATGTAAGATTCTCGAACCTTTTTGTTAAATAACTGTTTACGCTTTTCGATTTCTTCCGTAAGTCGTGAGGATTCCTTAGAATAAATATTTGCAAGAGGAGGCTTCACTTGGTTAAATTTCTCAGTACGTTCCTTCTCCCTGTTCGGTTCTGGCCTTCTGTAATCTGCAAGGAAATAATGATAAATTCATATGTATGTACATTATGGCTAAATAATGTTAATTATTTAACAATAATTTCAACAAAAGAGTTTTACAAATTATTCAGGGTGGTTCATATTAAATAACACACTTTCACATGTATTTCATATAGGAATTGTGCCATTTCTTATGAAGGACTCTGTACAATTTTAATTCCTTCACTTACGTCTTGATCGTTTTGGCGAATTTGACCTTGATCTTGAAACCCTTCGGTGTCTCTTGTAAGCCTTATTGCGATCCCGATCTTTGCCTTCCTTCGAATGTGAATACTTTGCATGAGAGCCATATTTTTCACTGCGTTTATGACTTTTATGGCTACAAAGAAAAAAAATTAGTTAAAAGTTTACATATTTTACAAAATATAAAATATGAATTTTTATTGATGAAATTTCGTTTTCTCCAACTATAGTTGAGATTTCCTTATGCATAAGTATATTTATAGGGAAACCATAATAATTAATTTTTAATATAAATTAAAAAATGTAGTTTGTATTAAATTACCTATGTCGTTCCCGGCTATTGCTTCGTCGTTCTCTGTGATGCCTTGAACTTGACTTGGTCTTCTTTTTCTGTTCCTTTTCTTCAACTAAGGAGTCTTCGTTGTCAGCATCTTCAGCTTGTGAGAGAGACTTCACCTGTGTAGAATTCGACTATGTGGTTTCGTACAGAAATGGTTAAAGGCCTTAGTCGTCTTTAAAGTTTTTAATTTTAATTCATTGAGCAAATGTGTACCTAATTGTATGCTGATTTTTATTTCTGACTCACCATTGGACTCATCAAACAGAAATAACAATAAAAGTTTAACTTACATTGTTCCCATTGAGGGAAGACCATGATGATATTCATGTTGGATCTTTCAACAATTCGTCTCCCAACTTTCCATTTCGTAAATAGTCAAATTTATTAATTTAAGTAGGAAATTATCCAATAAAATAAGCGCTACAACTAAACCCAGAGACCTTAATTACTATTACGTCTCATTTGTTCAATGTAATAAAAAATATACTTTTTAACGTAAACTCGTATCAAGAAGTTAATTAAGATCATTAGATAAAAATAAGGGAATTATAGGCTAACTAAATGGTTTAATTTAAATGTAATTTCATCGTAAAATCTTAGCAATTGAGCTTTTATGGGAAAAATAAGATATTTAAAATGAATACTAAAAATTATAGGGATGGATGGTCAAGCCCTAATCTTAAAACAGCTATGTAATTATATATATTTTATCATAATGCACTAACTTTAAATTTAATTTGTTGAACATAATTTACCTCTTTTGAGTGAGTCGTAGCTTCAGAAGAATCGCTCTTTCCGTCTGATTCCATTTGATAATATTTCGCAAACTAGAAATTCTTTAAAATATGAAACAAATACTGAACGGAAAACTTGACTAAATAATTCTGCACAATTCAGTTATTTAAAACTGAAGTAAATCATTCAGTCAATTTTAATTTGCTCAAAACCTTTGAATACTAGAATTAGAACAAGAAATCAAGTTAGTTTTATGGATTTGTAATTTTAGTCAATAAATACGTTGTAGCAATGCGATTCTAAGTGCTGCTTCTCCTTCGTAGCGGATAACTCTGGAAGCTCCTGAGATCTTTTAAATCAATGGGTGTAACAAGAAGACTATATGCTGCGTTAGGGCTCTAAGACGTCCACCAACAATTATTTTTAATGTTTCCTTCAAACCCAATCGTTAACTCGGCTCTTCTTAATTATTCTTCATTTACTAATGAAAAATAAGAAGTTGAACATCGAGGTAATTACATTGTTCTATTTCTATTAAATTCTCGATTTTTTTTCTTTGAACATTGAAAGAAGTTTAGCACGTAGACATTCATCTGTCAAGAGACATTCCTAATTCCTTTTATTTAATATTCTCTGTTTGGCTTTAGCACATTTATCCTATTTAGTTTGCACTACGTGCTTATTCTAAACTAGTGTAAATATTGATCAAGCGTTTATTTCTTGAATCATAAAAATTTCATTACATTTAACCTGCTTGTCTATGTCATTGACATTTGATTCAACGTGTAACCAAAAATTATTGATTTTAATGTGAAGATCGAGCCCAAGTTCAGGCCGAATAAACATCAAAATATTACTTGTTTTAATATACAGTTCAATGTATTATTGTGTATTAATAACGATGATTTAGTAAATAGACTTACATAAAATATAAGAATCTTATTTCTATTCTGGTCTTGTAGTATGTTTATCGTTTCAATTCGGTGTTAGGTAGTAATATACATAAAACAAGTGCATTTATTTTTAAAATAAATTTAAGCTTGTTTACATTATGATTTATTATTTTTAAAATTACATTGATATATAATTAGAAGCTACATGTTACAAGCCATACTATTTAATCATTTTCGCTAAAAATCATATATTTAACTTATCAACTAGGTTTAACAATCTCACTATCTAACTTTCTCAAGGTACAAAAGTTAGAAAAAAGAAAATTTAATAGTAATTAGTACCAGTACTTTTCATTGTTTATCATTATATGTACCTATATATATAAATACATATAGTAGCGTAGAGATCATATCATATTCAACCATCGTATACCTCCATACCTATATCATAATTTATCAACTATCATTAACTCAAGCACAATTAACATTAAGATTTCAAACGGAAATGAGTATTCAACTTCCACATTAAAAATATTTTTTGTTAAAAACAATTTTCATTTTGTGCATAAGTATAAAACCTATAGCGGCTATAAAATACAGAAATATATTGCTTACATTATAATTGTTATAATATTTCTTTCCTTTGATCTCAAATAATATCAACATGATTGCAACTTGAATACATGGACTCTCATATACGAAATATGTATATGTACACCCATGAAAAAATAAGACATACATCCAAGGGAGCATGGAAAGAAAATGATCGTTTCATCGTTTCATTACTGGTAGAATGAGCTTGTGTTGTTCTTCAATATTTTCATTGTGGCGCATAGTGTGGAGTAGGAAATGGAGAATATGGTTAGGGTGCTGTGAAGCGTATCGTAGATGGAAGTTTAACCGCAAATAAATACTTTTATTCATTCCATCTCTTCCCCTTTCATGTCGACAGCGAGGTTTTCAAGCGAGAGCTTGAGAGAGATATCCCAAATGTTCGGGATCTTCAATACACACGAGCCAACTCAAGAACTTTTCCTCTTATCACGCACATTTTTATTATTGATAAATTTTATTTGTATGAAGTCCTTTTAAGGATTTATTACTTTCAAGATTATCTCTCTAATTAATTCCTTTGGGAGAAGGATCAAATCACACCTGTCATTCTGTCACTCCGCCCTACTCTGATTACACTAATATCCTTGATATCTTCAAATATTTTCCCCTTATCACCAAAACTCCTTACACGTTTATTTCGTGTACTTCTGACAATTCTACATACAAGTCTGTAGTTGTTGGGTTCAGCTTGAACTATACAGGTTTAAACTTTAAACTTTTGTTTTATACTTTTTGAATGCTGATATAGGTAGACAGTCTGAATTATTTTTATGACCATTTTTTTCATTATTAATTATCTTGCACTCGTTAAATTTTTAGTGCAGTTAAATAAAAACGGTATTTCAGTGAGAAATCGAGTTTTTTTAAAATATAACTCCAGATATTGGACTTGTTGTTTTAGGCCGGCATATTTTCCGATATACCTACTATATGCTATGAATTTTTAATTGTATATACTCTTGTAAAACTCTAATTGCTTTCAATTATTTCAAATTGCATTAGAATTAGAAAAATTGCAATTTACATCGCTTTGACTTATTATTTATGATCCCTGTTGATTTTAATTTGTTAATATATATTATGTAGCAGAAGGCTAAATTTCATTGTAATGGAAAAATCTTATTTTTTTAGGAATAAGCGATTGGATTTGGTTAGGAGTCCTTGGAAGATTCAATAGAACTCCCAACCGGGTTCACCACCATGTTTCATTTCATGAGGAAGACGGAGAAAGACAAAGAGAAGGAGAAGAAGGTTGGAAAAGTGGAAAAAGGCGAGAAGAAGGTTAAATTGGCTACTGAAGACTTGCAAAGGCTCGATGAGATCCGACGAAGTTTTAAAATCGGAACGAGAGGGAAAAAGGAAAAATCCAAGCTGCCCAGTGGAATTATTGCTGATTACAGTGAAAATTTTATCAATCCCATTTTTTCCTCTCATCAATCGCCTCTTACGTCGCCATCGCATGGTGTTCAAGGAGGAAGTGGGGATTTCGTCTTTTCAGAACCTTATAGTTATGGAATTACACACTCCGAGTCTTGTGATTCAACAATTTCATCCAATTCCGTGTCTTCCTTAAAAGACTCTTCATCTGGACCAGGTGATTGTAAATATTTTTTCTTATCAATTCTAAAATATAAAACTAGGAATTAATCATGTGTAATTTGTCATGTTTCCTCACAAGATATTTATTAAGGTCTTTATATAAATATGAAGATTAAAATCCCATGTTTTAATTATTTTTTACAGCCAAGCCTCCTCGGGTCGCCCCATCAAGGACTCCACCGCCAATTCCTAGTCGGAGGCCACCGAGTGTCAAATACTCAGAAGACATGAGTCTATCAGAACAAGTATTAAGCTATTCCTCTTCTTCGCGACCGCCGACGTCGGCCAGCAGCTCCAGTATCACGCCCAGCTTCGTAACGCCATCCCAATCTCCGTCTCATTCCTGCGTGAGTGTGGCCAAGTTTTACCATATGCCCCAACAGGATTGGGGAGAAAATGCTCTTCCAATTCTCAAAACCCGGAGAGAACACTTGAGAACGATCAATGTTGAAAGGCAATCATCAGGGGATTTTGGATTTTCATTGAGAAGAGCTTCCATCAATAATCTGAAGGTTGTTAATATAATATAATAAAAATACCAATAACATTTCACTTTTTTGGAATTATAAACTATGAACAGATTTTATAAATGGTTTAAGCTTAAAATTTGGGACAAGTTGACGAAACACTGGAATTTTTGCAGGAAGGAAAGCAGGAAATTGTTTTATATGCCGAGCCTTCCCAATCAGGGAAATCTGACTCCAATGAGGTGCTGTTGTTCCCAGGAGATAAACTCGTCGCAGTCAACTCAGTCCCAGTAGAAACAAAGAACAGAGATGATGTTATCAATCTCATCCGCTCATCCCAATACTCAGTAAATCTACAGGTAGGTTTACTAACATATATAATGCTCATTATTATCACCAACCATTCCAATGTACTTTCTTGATTAATCGGGATGCAGCTAGTTCATTCTTTGAATTTTTTATTCACATATCCTCATTGACTATTAGGATTTTATAATCTAGCCAATCAACTAGATCGCATATTTTTAGTCATTGTTCGTTTTTAAATATCTTTGACCCGAATTACAAGCGATTTCTAAATTCATAATAACATATTTTGTAACTTTTATATGGGAATTAAAATCAGTATACGTATTTTACTGTGAAAGCTTGATTTCAATGCATAGCTTGTTAGATTTTTTTAATGTAATTTTTTGTCTTTAACAACTTTTTGATAGAAAAATTAATATGGAAATACTTATGCTCAGGCCAAGATAAACATATTTATATGTACTTAACTTCTTGAAGTCTCTAAAGGATTCAATTGAAATTAAATAATGAGGATTTCAACAAATATTCTTGGATTTTGGATATGTTTAGGGGAAAGCAAGGTGATAATGATTAAATGGACCCGCTCTTAAATTGCTCATTGTAATATTTTGAATTTGAAATGAAGTTAAGACAATAGGAACATTAATGCTATAGCGAGCCATAAAAAATGTTGAGCAATGCGTTTTGATCTTAGGACTCCAAAGAGCAGAAAAGGTATTAATGAAACGAAGGCACGTAGTAGAAGAGTCTCCAGACCTGGGCATAATGAATCCATTGAGACTGAATGGCGTGAACGCTTCATTTGATCCATTTAATGAATGAGCAGTGGTTGGCATTCGGTGAAGGTCCATAAAAGAGGAATGTGAAAAGCCCATGGGATTCTTGAGAAGCTGTTGAGAGTCGCTACACGAGAGGCTTCCTTAAATAGAGCCGAGGCTAATTAATCAGAAGCCTGTTCACGTGTGTGTGCATGAAGTCAATGAAGTTATCATTGAGGTTAAGTTCGTGGGTCAGTTGGACATAAAAGGGCGGAAGGTGTTTGAGACTCTGGATTTTGCCTCTCCTGAGTCATTAGGAGAATTATCACTCACTCAATGATGACAAGAGAGTTTGGGAATTGTCTCAGGGGGACCTTGAGAGGAATGAGGTCGATGAGGGAGAGAGGAAGCTGACGCCTCCGCCTTTTCCCTCGTGGACGAGGAGATCCATTTCCGAAGGTCGTGAATTGATTTGGAGGAATGAATGGGAAGCCGGTGGGTCGGGCGGAGTCCGCTCCCACCCACTTTCCATATAATTAAGTAACCGATTAGGCAAAGACTCGCCACAAGTTCATTCGGACACGATGAGGTCTCTCACGTTCGAGCCATTGCCTTCATGAGCTTTTCAGGCCGACGGGGCGAATTAGACAGAAAAATGATTATAACAAAACTTGTTTCTTTCTCCTTCCTCAGGTTTTGTCCAATTCCCTCTGGTTGGAAAACGTAGGAAGAGTTCCCATTCCCAAGATTCAAAAGGTAAGAAAATAGCTCTTTAATTATTGAGAGAATGTATGCCATTGAATAGTGAATTTATGTTAAGTGGAAGGTGGCCCCATGTTTACCCTGGGCCTTGCTTGGGCTCGGTGGCGAACAGGGCGATGGTCTTCAAGTTGCATTGTGTATATGATCTTCGTGTATTTCCACTCGGCTTGATCATTTCCTCGCTCCTCGTGGGTGTACGAGGTGTGCTTAATGAGATGTAAAGAGACTGTTTATTAAATTAAGGAGACGGAGGAATTTTTATGCCTCGGACGTCATCCTTCCATGAATATTCTCGGATCCGTGTGGGACTGAAGATGAGTGAGTGTGGTTGAGGGAACTCGGGGCTCCATTGAGGCCCATTGAGGGGAGGGTTCAAGGGCTCTTTGCATTACAACTAAGAGTCTCTTGGACACGAAGAATGTTTGGGAGTCTGAGGAGGCCACATAATGGATCTCCCTCTCTCACGGAGAGTCCTTTAGGGATAGGGACTGTGTTCTCTCGTTAAGAGTCTTCGTGAGAGGCGAGTAAAAAAGAGTCGTGGAAGGTGCAGTAGTAAGATTCCGAACGTTGGCTCGGACGGGACCTTTTTATTAACTCGTCGACGATATAAGGCAAGACAGGTCGTTCGGTGAGGCTCCTCTTTTTTCGCCTGTCTCCATACAGGGAGGGACGGAGCCCTCACATGAGCCCCATCCACTTGGAGAATTCCATTGAGGAGCCACCCTCGGCCCTCGTCCTCCCTTCTTCGATTATTGAGATTGCTTGGTGGGTCCACCAGTTCTCCTCCGGCCACCTTCCCTCACGCTCCTCCACACCGCGCCTGGCCTGGCATGGGAGGGTGCTCCCATGACGGACGCGACCTGACTCCCGCCCCGTGATGTCCTTCGAGTCCTCCTTGAGGCAACATGAGAAGAGTGCCAAAGAGAAAACCTTTCTGCACCGCTACTGTCGAGGACACTCGCATGCCAACGGGATTCAGAAGAAAATCTCCCTCAACCCAAACTCTCCACATGACCGGCTCCATAAGCATCTCACCAAGAGCGTCTTAGCCAAGTTCCCCATCTTCTCCAAGGGCTCTTCTTTTTTCGTAAGCTTGTTAACATGATTAAGCCAATTTCCCTCCGCCCCCATCAGAGTTTTCTCTCACTTCGTTTCGAGGGCCGTTTACGACTCTCGTCTTGAGCTCAAAGTGGGAGCGAAATATTTATTGAGGGAGAATCCTCATAAGGAACTCGAGAACTTCCATAAACCTTTCCTAGTAGGAGAAATCGAAGAGGTGAGAATGGGAAATGAAATTCAAATCTGGTCGATGTTTCCACACTTTAGAGACTTGAGGATTTGAGTTTCATATAAGATATATATACTCACTTGCAGCGTCTCCGTGTGTGTATGTGTAACTTTAGAGGTGTTATTTGGCTAGTATGATTTGTTCCTCTTCAATTTCAAATCTTTTTTCTTCCCTCGTCCAAAGACTGTCGACTCAGGTTGTGGAAGGGAGAAGAATGTTCAGTGCGACATGTGCTCTTATGTTCTCAGATCCACCTGAGCCCTTTCATTTTTTACTTCTAACCTTATCAATGTGGACACACATATCAAGTTATATGAAATTCAATTCTTTTTTTTTACTAGATATACTTATACAAAACGGATGAATTGAGGGTTGGCTGTCAAATGTTAGCTCTTGTACACATCTTGTACAAACTTACAAACCTCCCTTTGACTTCCTCTCATTTCAAAGTTTGCTCACGTAGGTTTTCATATGTCCATTTTTTAACTTATAGAGATGTGATTACCGTATTGGCTTGAAAGATGACCCGGGACATATTTTAAAATCCCCCCTTCGACCCCCGGATATCTTTTGAGCCCGGGAACCTTTCGAGCCCCGGATATATATAATTAAATTATTTCTCACATAAATTAGTTTTAATTCTGTTTAAAAATCTTTTTTGTCTTGAATTTTCCGATTTTACTGACTAGAATTTCTCCTTTTGTTAATTTCCACTTATTATTCATCACCCATTGTTTATGCTATAAAAAATTCTTGCTAACTCTATATTGTCTTTGAATTTAAAAAATGTCAAAAGAAATAAACTAAAAGCTTATATCTATTAATTTTATCGTATATTACACTATGCTCTTTATAATGAGCTTTCAAGAAATTTGACCCGGGCATCTTTAAAAAATTGTGTCCCTCCCCCCGGACATCTTTCGAGCCCGGGATATCTATCGAGCCAATGCGGTAGTCAGGTATTCTTAAAGAAAGGTTTTTTTGGTGTATCAATTGCATCAAGCTTGTCATTGTTCCATTCCTATTTACTAATTATTTACTAAATATTCTATTGAATCTAGAATTTTTTAGCTATTATAAAAGTAAATTTTTTTTATTAGAATCCATTCATGTGTTTTCCCTTTTCAATGATTAGAATTTAGTGAGAAGAGCATTGAGTAAGTGACTAAAAATGTGTACTTTTATTACATACATGCTTAAAGTTAGTATGTTACCTGCTACTTACTTAGGTTCTTGTTAATGCACGATTCGCCTTTTAATACTTATAATATTATGTCTTTTAATGCTCAAACACGAAAGATGGATATTAAAAATGAGAACAATCATTCTTTCATGATAATTCATAAACTAACTTGCCTAATTCTGTATACGATTGAAGGCCTACTATCAGTGAATATTCACTTAATATTAAAGTATTTTTACCTCACGAAACTATTCTTCAAACTCCACTCGTTAAAAACAAGCCATTATTTTCTCATAACAATGTGAGTGTGAGAATACATAAAAAGGGTTTTCTTGAACTCGCTCTGGTAAGATTGTATTTATTTATGAATATTTATTTCACCTTTAAGTGACCAACTTTACGAGAATTGAATACGTGAAGGTATTAAATATATTCAAAGATAAAATTTGTCAGTACCACTTTATTTATGATTCTCTCCTATTCTAAATCGACGAGGAAAGTCGAGATCTCTCAAGTTGTAATGCATAGGTGTGTGTGTGTGTGTGTGTGTGTGTATGTGTGTGTACGAGATAAATGCTCAGACTTTGAGATCAATGCGTGGGTTCAAATGGGTCGGCAAACTTTTCCCTCACGTCGCCCATTAGTCATGTGGGTTTTGATGAATTTTTAAGGAACTGTGAGTTTAATATTCATGATATCAATTTGGATTTTTCTTACCTGAAGACCATTCTTACATTCTAATGGGAATTTACCTAAGAAATCCCAGGATCACTATACTGCATTCCCAAGTTCTCAGATCCAAAGTCGTGTTCAGGTGTAGGCATTTAGTTGATAGTTGTAATAAATATGGAAGTCAATTGACACGAGTGAAAAGATGTTGGATCTTCTGGCTTTGCTTTTACGCAAAGTAGTTCTGGGGCAGTGTGCGAAGAATGAATGAATGAAGGAGAGGAAAGGTCTTCCCTGCGCGTGTGGCATACATATGTATGTATGTATGTATATTATAGTAATAAAGCAAGTATGGAATGTGATTGTCATTAATCATTTGAGTTGTTTGGCGATAGGGCGAAGACGGTGTGGATGCAACGACTAGTCAACGAGGGGTGTGGATCGTCCATAAGAATGGATTTGTCGGAGGTCAGATTTTGGAGAAGGCTCAAGAGACGGGGAAATGCAAAGTAAAACTCGACTCCGGTCAAGTTTATGAGATCGACGAGGATGACATTGAGAACGTAAGTTTCAATTTCCTATATATGAATAATGTATATGTAGACCATGGATGGTGTATTAAGCTTGAATGACCCCTTGTTCGAGTCCGACTTCACCATGAAGTTTCTTACTGGGTCGAGCAATAATTTTCCCCCTTGTCAGCTCCATAATAAAATTCTCATTTATGCCAAGCGATAAATTTCATTAAGCTGAGCGAACTAGCTGGCAAACCTATAAACTAACGGTGGTCTCAAGCCCTCGGTTGGAACTTTGTTCTCTGCGAGACCTTGTAGGCCAAAGGATGAAAAATGTCCTACTCATCATAATAAGCATAAGAGTCAAAGGCTCGAGACCTCACCTTTGCCCAAATCCTCATTTGCCCCTCTCGTTGGGCTCGATCGTCGTAGTATGGAAATGAGTTGGAGTCCGCATGGAGTATATTCATTACTCTAGTTAGCTTCAAAAGGTAAGTGGACAAATTTGTCCAAGAGAGAGGTTTAGCGATTTCCGGAGGGTAGAGAGAAAAAGTGAAAGTTGTTCTTGTTAGCAGATCCCTAACTTTGGGGCCTGTTGGGCTTCCTTTTCTTCATCCCTTTTCGTGTGATTGGAAATGATAAAGAGGAGTCATATGAGTTATGAATTTAATTGGGGTGCAGGCGAATCCCGAGGCTCTGGACGTGATCTCCGGACTCTGGAATTTGAATCTAATCAATGAGTCATCGATACTGCACATTTTGCGGAACCGGTTCCACTCGTCGCTTCCCTTTACGCTCTCCTCTCACAATAACTTACTCTACCTCACGAAGAATGCCATATTGGATACGGAGAATCATAAATTTCTGCGGAAAGTCGTCCAGCCCTTCTCCTCCTCTCAGCTGCATCCAAATATCTACTCCCTTGCATTTCAATCATACCGAAGAATGGTCACTTCCAAACGAAATCAATCAATAGTCATTCATGGTCAGGGAGAAAATGTAACCAAGAAGGAGCCGCTCTCTGACATCCTCCGATTCCTCTCAGAGGGAAAAGGACCCAAGCTCGAGAAAAATCCCAATAATTCCAACACCAATAACCACGTGGCTTTTTGGACGCGGCTGGAAGCCATTGAAATTCTCATTGACTTCTTCTGCACTTCACAAAATCACCAAATACAAAAAGGAACATTCCTTTACAATTTAGAGTTTGATCTCGGCGGCCGTCTCGTGGGCATCAATGCACAGGTAAACCCCGCTCAAATCGCCCCTTCTTTCAAAATAGGATATTTACAAGATTTGTTGATCAATACTCATTGTGCATTTTGGTGTTAACAGGTGTTTACATTGGACATTGAGAGATTGTACGAAGGACCGTACTTTACCATCATCCAAACACTCCATGACTTGTCCGTCTGCCCAATTGATCTCTTGGGCCCTTATCCCCTGTTGAAGCAGCTCCGGAAAGAGCTGTTGCTCGAAGAGGGAACCACCGAGACGGCCATGAAGTCCACCATCCCCTTCTTCACCTCTGACATTTCCAAGTCGGGCTCGCTGCAAGAGAACTTCAACTTGATGGGGAAGATTTCCGAAGCGTTTCTCTCGCTCGGTCTCGGAGAATCCTTTACGAAGTCTGTTTGGCTCGTGTTTGGAGCCGTGTATCACCTGGGCCATGTCTTGGGCCTTCTCTCCACCTCACTCAGGAAGAACCAAGGTGACAATCAAAAGTGTTCAGAGGCCGAGAGCCACATGAGGAGTGCGTGTAGTCTCCTGGGCCTTCCTCTGGATCGCGTTGAGAAAATCCTCGTTGCGGACGAGAACGAAATGCACAGATTGAGAAACGTCATGGGCTTTGCTCTCGGGCTCTACTATGAAAATATCAACACGGTTCTGACGGCTGTGAATAAGAGCAACAGCGTTGGGTTCCGAAACGTGCACTGCCTCAGTATTAACATCGTCCTCTTTGGATTCTCCCCTGATAGCCCTGGAAGGTAAATGAGGATTCCATTTAGTTTTTTTCTTTCCTACCTCCATTAATGTTATCATTCTTTATTTACGATTACAATTTGCCTCTTTTCAATATTCTCAACTTCAGGACAGGCTCTTATATTGTATTTGTTTGATGCAAAGCGACGTGAGTGTAAATTTTTCGTGTTTGAAGGTTTGGAGACCTCGCATCGAACTACATGAACGAGAGGCTCATCAAGCTCATTAAAGAAGTGAACTTTGATCGGCCGAGGAAGCTGTACAAGCAGGAAGGATTGGAAAATGAAATGATCGAAACTTCCCTCCCGGCCTCTTCGTCGTTCAACAAAGACATTTCTCACGAAGTGGACTTGAGAGACGATCCCAACTTGTCCAACTTCTTTGACGTCCTTCCACTCTTGGACTCCTGGCCTGTGAATGCGAGAGAGAAGGGCCCAGAATCAAAAAAAGGTTTTTTGTACTTGATAGACGAAGCGAAGGAGCCGGCGAGGTTTCTAGAGAAATTTGAAAGCGAGTTCTTTGGAGAGAACAAATATCGGAATTTCTATTCGTCCGACTTCCGGACGACGACCCTGAGCGTTTGCCATTTCAATGGGAATCGAGTCGTGGATTATGACGTCAAAAAGATTCTAAGTCATGCTGAAGTGGTTTCTTCGTCCAAGTTTACAAACCTACTCCTTCAGGAATCTAAAAAGTAATTACCTCGTATTTACATCCAACCAGTGCTATTACTTTCCAAATTCGTATCTTGTTCGTTGAGGAGTATCGTTACTAAAGTGTAGAGTTAGTTTATCTGCTTTCTCTCCAACATTTGTTTACATATTATGTATTTTTCGCATGGATAACTTGCTAGCTTGTTTGGATGGAATGTCATTTGACGTACCTATATAATACTTTAATACATTTTGCATTATATGCTTTGTTTGTATATTGATGACCTTTTAATGGATTCCTTATTAATTTTAATTAAGGTGTGTAGATTTGTATTTGTAACAGACTACGCTTATGAAATTGGATTAGGGGATTTTAAAAAAATTATCATTATAATTTAAGGGATACCATAAACTGCATGTTTCTCAAATCAAGCAGCCCAATCATTGGGCTCTGCATCAGCACTAATTCTTCAGACATTGGATTAAGAAGGGCCTCAAGTATTCGAAAGACTTACGCAAGCACTTGGAAAAAGAAAAATGCGTCGCTTAACGTCAAAATTCAAGCGGTTGGTTCCAAATTTTGCCAAATTGCCAAATGACTATAGACCATATTATCAATTGGATAAACCTTTTTACTCTAATTCTTTTCTTTTAGGATTACTTAATGGAAATACTTGAAAGAACGGAAATTCAATTTCTCCACTGCTTGAATCCATCTTTGAAATTGGAAACGGTGGATTTAGATATGGGCTTTTTGAGAAATCAGGTATTTAACATTTTCACTGGACATAACGAAGTTTTCTATTAGTATACAATATTTCATTTCATTTTTTAAATTTTCTCTAGATCCGGTCAGTAAACCTTTCAGAGTGCATCAGGGTTTTTAAAAGCGGATATCCGAGATATTACCCAATGCCTGAATTCATAAGAAAGTTTAAAGTTCTTGGAAGTTCAGTTCTCACAGAAGGGACAACAGTGAGGGATCGAGTTATTGACATTTTTAACAATCTTGACATTTCCTCAAACTCGTTCAAGATCGGAAACTCGATGGTAAAAAATCAAAATTCATTCATTCTGTATATAGGGCTTTCATTACACAATACTTATCCAAATATACTAACGTAAGTTAACTTACTGTGGCTTATAAAGATCTTCGCCTGGCCTTTTTTATTTTCATGGAAATGCGGGAAAAATTACCCTGGAATTGTTAAAGTGTTAACTATTAAATAATATTTGATCAAATTATACTTTTCTTTGTAAAAACCATTTCGTGAATTTATTATAAACATTTTGCTAATAAAGTACCATGAAAATAAAAAAGGTTAGGCGGAGATCTATGTAAACCACAGTAATAAGCATTTAATGTTATTAATGTAGGTCTTTATGAAACACTGGGTTCTTGACGAACTTGAGCAAAAGAGAGACGAGCGACTTGAGCCGCAGTTCATTAAGTTTCAAGGGTTTTGCCGCGGATACTTGGCTCGTCGTTTCCTAGAAAAGATGAAGATTCGAGACATAGCCATTCGCTGTGTGCAAAAAAATGTCCGGAAATTGCTCGGTGTGCGAAATTGGTCATGGTGGAAACTGTACCAGCAAATTGCTCCTTTGACACGAGTCCAAAGTTCCCATGAGAAGCTTCAGTCTGCAATTGTAAGCTTTTAATCTCCTAACCCACCAACATGCTAAATGTGAAATTTAAGTATGATTTCATGAGCATCTGGTCATTATGATCTGAAAGGCTCATCACCCCTCACTCACCCAGTCTTGACTCCCGTTTATTTATGTTTGGAAATTTAGGATGAATTGAGTGTCCTGAAGATCAAGCACGAGAAGGCGGAGGCGGAGCGAGTGAAGCTGAAGGCGGAAAACGAGAAGTTTGAGTTGAAGGTATTACACGCGCTTATTGTTATTCTTTTCGGAAAGGAGTTGAAAGTAATAGTAATCGTAGTATGTTTTTATGGAGGGCTATTAGCCATCCATAAAAACTTGAGTGATAAAGAGGGTCGACAAATGAATGAGATTTGCCTCCTCTGCGAACAGTTGTGGATATGGCGAGAGCCAGATTTAAAAATGTTTAGGACAGGAAGGGTTAGGTAATGCGAGGGGGCTTGGCAGCTGTCCAACTCATGGGAGAAGTCGTGTTGGACGGGATACATCCACTTTTCTCATTCTAATTTCCCGAATCTTCGCCTCAAGGAGCACATACACTAAAATTAGGAGAAAGAACTAGGAAGTGGGGATTTGCACATGAAATGAGGAGGAAGAGAGGAAAATCTGCCTCAGTCATCATTTTGGCTCAGATTGGCGAACAAGAGGGGAGTTCATTCATGGCCCCCTTTAATTACTCTTTTATAGTTGAAGGGCTTCCAAGTGGTCCTCTTTTCAACTCGTAGTGGGATGTGGAGTTCCTTGTTTAGTATTTCCAATTCCTCAGCCCAGTTTCCCCTTTTGCAAATAATTGAAACGGAGGGAAAGTGTCGATAGAGTCCAATGGGACGGTGAAAAGAGAGCTCCATGGCTTCCTCGTACATTTCATCCAGGGAGCTGGATCCCATGTTCAGTCGGAATCCCAGGACGACGAGCTATGGATCTCCTTCGCCTTCCAGCGTCTCCAGCACGTCTTCCTTCCGGAAGTCGAGGACGTCGTATGGGCGGAGTGTTGAAGGCTATGGGAACAATTTCCCCCAAGAAGGCGTCGTGATTCGGGCGGGGTTTTCCATCCTTCCGCCTGGGATTTCCCGGAACAAGTTCAAGACAAGGTTCGAGCCAAGTCCTGCACACAAAGACCCTGAAACTGACTCGGCCCGGTTGTCGGCCCGGATAAAAGACTTTCTCAAACGCTCCGACCACGTTGAGCAGCAGTGGATGGCCATGACGGCCAAGAAGTCAAGGTCGAGGGATTCACTCAAGGCCTCGATTGCCATTAGGGGATTCCAAATGAGTCAGTCCAGCAGTTTCAATAGTGAAGCCGATGATGCCTATATGCTCGAACGCTCTGAAACCCTTTCCCTCCTCGATATTCCGAACCCATTTGATGAAAACGACGATACTTCCTCTCTCCCCTCGCAACCTCACGAACACTCTCATCTAGACGACATGTGTCCGAAATATAATCTTAAAGTAATACATTCTATGCATATGCATAGTGATAAAATTTGACCATCTCTTTAACCCCAATTAGTCAATTTAGAAGAATATAGGTATCTTTATGGTAGTCAGATATAACTACAAATGTCTTTTAGATTTAGTTTCTTATTGGGTAGTAATTATCAGCTCGACTTATCTCATTCTGTTTTGCATTAGAATGAGAATATATAGGTTCAAATATGGATATAATTTAAGTTGTTGTAAGAATACTATGATAGTTATTTAAGGATTCAAAGATAAAATCCTAATTTCGTATCTGGATGTTTTTAGATTAATGAGTTGAGTGCTGAGCTTAGCGACGAGCAGGCAACTTCCGCAATGGCTTCTGAAAAGCTCGACCAAGAAATGATGGAAAAACAGAAACTAGAGAGCCAATACTCCCACCTCAAATCTCACTGCCAAAGTCTGGAAAATGAAAAACACCAGCTTGAATTAGACTTGGCATACTCAATGCTTGAAGTGAATGGCGATGGAATTCCTGAGGATCAAAATGGCCAAGACTCACTCTATAGGTAAGATCATATTTTAATAATCTTTGAATGTTCTTTTAGCTAGAATTACTATTTTTTATGATGATGAAATGTCATGATTTCATTTTAGGCAAAGGTGGGAAAGGGGAACCAGGGAGCTTGAAATTCAAAAACAGAGATTGAAACAGAAGGAACAAGATCATCTGGATCAAGTCATAGTCCTCAAAAAATCATTAGAGAAAAAGGTAAAGTTCTAATAGCATATCTATAAAGAATTTTTAATCAATTATTTATTTTATTTAAAAATGCTTACCATACTATTTTTGAATATACAGTGCAACGACGCTTATGAAGAAGCCGAGGAACAAAGACAAATTGTTGCTCAATTGAAACGGAGAATTCAAAAATTAGGAAGCGAACTCTCCGACATTCGTTGTTTGTATCAAGAAGAATCATCAAGGGCTGCATTGCTTGAAAAGAAGCAGCGAAGGTTTGACACGGAACTCGCGAGTTTAAATACGCAGTTGGAAAAGGAACGATTGGCCAAAGAGCGTGCAACTAGAGAAAAGGATTCGGCCTTAATTCAAAAAGATTCCACATATGGAGAGCTACAGGTATTTCACATCATTAAACACTGAGCATTTATTTTAAAAAATTCTTTTTAAAAAATCTTAAATTCAAATTGTTATCATGTTATCTAGTCATTGAAACTTGAGCTGCAAATGAAAGAATCAAAATTATCCACATTGGAATCAGAGCTAGAAGAATCCTCTCGAATGGGCGGAAATCCAGAGCAAATTAATGCTCTTAGAAAAGTGAAAAATGATCTTTCAATGAAAATCAAAGAGCAGGTCAGTTTGGAAAGAATGAATACATGTGTATCTAATGCATCATGGGTTTTTGTTTTGGGCTAAATTGAACTTAATTTTTAAGGACGAAGAATTAGACGACTTGGCTGGTCAAGTCCAATCTCTTGAAGGTGCGAAAATCCGTTTAGAAATGACGATCGAGCAAATGAAAAAGGAGAACAAAAGGGAAATTCAACAACGGGAAGAGGAACTCGAAGACCTGCGAAATTCCGCTCAAAAGAAAGTCAAAGGTATGTGTAAATAATGAGTTTGGTCATGATGGAATGGGTGATGAACTCTGGTTGACGAATTTCAGCCTTGGAATGCCAGCTGGAGGCGGAGCACGAGGAGAGAACAGTCATTTTAAGGGCTAAGCAGGAATTCGAGCGGAAGCTCTTCGACCTCGAAGAGCTTTCTGTGAATCGCATGGCGTCACAGGAACAAGTGAGTCGGTTGAAGAGAGAGCTGAAGCGAACTCGAGCGCTTCTCAAAGACGCCCAGACAATGGTTGAGCAATCCAAGAACGACGTGTTGAATAAAGGAATGCTCCGCCAACTCCGCCATCAGCTTGAGGACTCCGAGTCTCATCGAACCCGTGTGACTAGGGCCAAACAAAAGGTAAGAAAGCAATGACATTCCTCCGGATTCTCATTTCCCTTTCACAACTTCATTAGGTTGAAGAGGAACTGAGTGAGGCTCTGGTTCATCTGGAAGAGATGACGAAGAGCCGTAATGAGGCGGAGAATATAAAAAACACATTGAACCGAGACAAGTCCCAGCTCCAGATGCAGCTAGAAGAGAATGAGGAACAGCTTGCCGAGGTTAGTCACTATTTACCAAAACATCATCATTGCTCGGAGTTGAGTCAATGGCTCTTGTAGGTTATTAGGAAGTACAAGTCGACCGTGGAGCAGCTCACGCTCAACCAAAATACCCTCGCGGAGCAATCGATGCAGATTAATGAATTGGAAGGGGCCAATGGGAGTTTGAAGGAGACCATTGCCGAGCTCAATGCGAAGTTGGAGTCTTTGGAGGGCGACCAAGTCTCGTTGCAGATCCAAAAGAGGTTCCACATGAAGATCCGGGAAATAGAAACGCGGCTTGAATTGGAAGTCACTACCAAGAAGCGACTTGAGGTGAGGATTCTAATTTCCTCACTCAGTTTCTCACCTTTTGTTTTCTGTAACAGGGGCAAGTGAGCCGACTCAAAGAGCATCTGGAAAAGGTCCAAGAGGAAATGCGGACGATGCAAACGAGGGAGTACACTGCTTTGGACAAGTGTAAAAAGACCGAGCGGCTCCATAGAGAGGCCAAAGACGAGCTCAGTCGGCTCTCACAACGGGAGACGGAGGCTCAAGCCAAACGGACTGTCATTGAAAAACAACTTGAGAGTTCCGAATTGGAAATTTCGACTTTAAAAGTAATTTCTACTCGGCTTCGCTTAGCATTTAAATGTATGACATTTGGCTTTTGTTTGCAGAGCGACTTGAAGCTTGCATTGCAGAGGATAGAAGATCTTACAAACGCCATCAAGGAATGCGAGGAAGTGAGTGAAGACGAAGAAGATTCCTCAACGGAGTCTGTCAATGATTCCGATAACGAAGATGATTGCGAGAGTTTGGATTCAAGGCTTCTCAATGACAAGGACGAGAGCTTTCAGAAGAATCGATCCATGACCTAGTCCATTTATCAAATGTTTTTTTCCTTTTAATAATTAGTAAAATACACACAACTAGAGACAAAAATGTTGACTGTATTACTAAAATATTGTCTTCCATTTCCCAGTTCAATTAATTGAAATACAACAATAATCGTAGATAATTAAACAGATTCTGTACCTAATTTTACAAAGAAAGTTGAATTCGTAATTAACCATTTGTAAAAGGAGTCGATGACGACAAAAAGGCGACAATTTTCCAATCAATTTTACAAATATTTATTAACTCTTGTTATCATAGGTTTAATGAAAAACGTTCATATTTCAATTCCTGTTAAATTCCTGATCGTCAGTAATTACTAATTATTATATGCATTTGTCGAATTGATTGAAAAGGAACAGTCAATCAATGATTCACAGGTTACCTAACTCTTTCGTACCGAACCCTTTTTTGATCTGACGTTTAGATCTGCTCGAATGTTCTTACTCAAGTACTTAATGAAATTAGCCGATACTTTTTAGTAATGTCTTGCTCATGGGTTAAAATACAATCAATTGGATTTAAAACTAATTAAATGTAAGTATGAAACAATCATTTTAATATGTGAAGGACGCATTTTAAATGTAAATAATAAATACACTTTGCTTTTAATTGGCCGATGATTATTTTTATTATGACAATTTTATATGCATTTTAATTATATATGAAATAGTTTAGATAAATTTAGTGTCATTGACATTTTTTAACATTTGTAAGATTAAATAAAAACATAATTGTTAAGATTTGTCTGCTAAGGCATGCAAATAATGACTATATTAAAGAAAAATGGTACAACTGGATAAGAAGTTCCAATAAACTATATAGGTATGTAAGCAAAGATATACAAAGTGATTCTAAAGTCTATTATAATGTTCAGTATTTAATTCTCAAAATGATATAAATGCTTCAAGCAAGATGAGAAATATTATTTGGCAATTGGTAATTGTTTAGATTCTTTAGATAGTGAACAGATGAACCAACGACATGTGAAAGATGGCAAACTCCATTATCTGTTGACGAACCAATCACCAATTAAAGCTAATTTGTTAATAAATAATAAAGGAAAAAAGGAAATTTAATGATTTTGGATAAAATCCAATTATACGAGTTTAATGTAAAAGAAATTAAAAATTGAATATTTGAAATGACTTTAGAATCACTTCTATTTTCAAAGATATTTTAATTATGTGAAACTTGAAGTGAGAAATTCATGCATCCATTATGTAAGTTAACATAAGACGCTTCAGCTCTTTTTATATTCTATCCTCTCAACTTTGACCTCATTATTAATGAGCTGATAGACGTAAGTAACGACAGTCGAACTGTGAATATCCATTAGAACAAACGATGGAATCACCTCCCTGGAATAAAATACAAATTACTAAATTACTAAATGACATCACGTGGGTCTGAGATATTTTATATCATCTCTCAATACAATTTTAAGATTTTTTATCTAATTGTTTTATTCAATAATTTACCCTTCAAGTGGATGGTAAGCACCCGTAGCAGATCCTGGATTTATATAGAATTTATTCTCATGCTCGTAAGCTTCAAACTTATGTGTATGGCCGCTTATGAGTATATCAACATCGAGTTGTCTTTGAACCATGGCAAGAGCATCAGGGTCGCCCCAAGGCACAATCTAAATCAAATATGCAAATATATCACAACTTACTTTTCATTTGACATTTGTATATGATTTCACCTGATGTCCGTGACATAGTCCAATTCGGAATTGTCCAACTGTTACTACTTTCTGTTCGGGGTAGGCTAAATTGTCGTCAATGTCTCCCCTCACAATGTGGACATCAGAGGCAACAGTCTTCAAATAGTCAAAAGACTCTCTTGTACACAAGTTTCCAGTGCAAAGAATATGCTGAATTCTTCCTGGAGCCAGTAACTTTCGAAATTTTGCAGGTAATGTCGACACTCTATGCGGAATGTGTAAATCTCCAAGAACCAAGACGAGCTGGAACAATTGAGCAGGGAGATTAATCAAACATTTAGCTAAATGATATTATAAATCAAGCTATCAATTAATTATGTTTAAAATACTATATATATTCTTACCATTTTATCAATGCTTCAAATAACCAATTTAATTAATAAACTGAACCAAGGTTTTGTATTGTCGTGCTTTCTCTTGAATCATATAATTTATCACAGAATAATCTAATTCTAAATTCTCATATATCAATTTGTAGAGTCACACCCATAAATATTATTTATATTAATGTTTTCTCCGGTCCAGTTTGACAATGTACAAGTTGTTGACAGATTTGACATTCGAATAAACTCCCTACCTACCGTGAGCCTGAATACTATTTACCAGGAGCCAATTTACTATTTTCCTGATTATTAATTTTATTTATTGCAGATGAAAATATTCACAGATCTGTGCTAGTACACACGTCAGCGGATGTTCAGTCCCTTTGCTTATGATATTTGGTTTATGGCGAATTGAACTTTTTGAAAGGTTTCGTCCCCTTAAAATTCTATTAGTGTAAAATCACATTCTATCTATATCATAGGAAATAAATAGAGTTCATATAGGATTTCACATCTTCGTCTGCGTGTCGTAGGACTTGTAGTTTGGCCAATGTGGAAGAGAAAACAAGAGATGGAGACTTCGTGCCTGAAGATTCTCTTCGACTCTGATGGGGATCGAAACTCCCCAGTGAAACCAACCAAACTACACTGGACTGCGACTTGTCTACTGGTTAATAAATGCATTTAAATGTATCAATTCCAAAGAACCATTTCGCCCCGTGTGGCTGATGCTCGGTGTGAAGAGAAAAACCTCTTTTGTGTCCATCAGACCCTTGTCATTTAAGAATTTAAATATTGAGCTGTTATTAATATGGATGACATGGGAGTGAGTCTAGCATGAGAGCAGAATAGTGAGAAATCTTAAGGAAGATGCATTTGCATTTGGCATTTGCAACTCTCTCAGGCACATTCTTGTCTAGAGGAGTCTCGAATTGAACATGAGCCCTGGAGAAGTGGAGATTGCCAAAGTCCCTTCCTTATCCTTCCTCTTCTCAACTCTTCATAAAGGCTTGACTCATCTTTATCTTGAAGGTCTCAGGATTCTCAGAGTTCGCAATCATTCTCTCATCATCCTCATCCATCTTATCAAGTTTAATCCCAAGCTTTCACATGGATTTTACTCTCATTTAACCTTCCTTTCCACACGTCAATGCTATTCAATTTTAGAAAAAATGCTACTTACACAATTTCACATTTTACACCATTTATTCATATGCAAATATATTAAAGTGATTTACTCGACCTTGTTTTTAAAAATATTTTAACTTGTGCAAAATGATTCTTTATTTGAATAAATATTGACAATCTTTGCTAGCTTTTTTTGTTTGATGCTAAGAGTAAAATCTTATTATTACCTACATAAAACTTCCAAAGTCATATGGAGTATGTATAAACTTTAGAGATTTCATTAAAGGATTGGAAGCGTATAATTAAAGTGCTATTTAGTTTTAGATGTATAATATAGGTTGTCATATACATACCTATAGATGAATTGTAATGGAAATGGTGAAGTGGATCGAAAAAGAGATTTAAAATGAGATAAACATGAAGAATTTGAGATTGATTGAAGGTGAAAAAGGAAGATGAAGAATGAAGAGTGATTGGTGGTGATAGTGAAGCTTCTGAGCTTTTCCAACATAAAGTATCCCAATTTCATCCCCCTTCTCTCTTTCTCATTGATCTCGTTTCCTTTTAATTACAAGCCAGGATACCTATATTCAACTTTTTCATCAACCACTACAACTTTTGTATTAAAAACTTAATTATTTGAATATAGTTTACGACCACCGAAAAATATATTATGCAGCCGTGTATGAATTTCCTTTGGGTTCTCATTACGCAGCAATGATCTTAGATTGAAATTTGAAATTACTATACTTTTGTTTCAATTTCAATCTGCAGCTGATTAAAGAACAAATTGTAATTTCATATATTTCTTTCTACTCATATGGCCAAGAAGGGAATCTCATTTCTCTTATATGTATTATTCATATATTACCAATTGCCTCTGCTAGAACATGAAATGAATTTGCTCAAATCTAAATGCATCTACGATGTGAATTTCATTACCTACTATAATTTTTACATATATAGCTCATCAAATACGCCAAGGCAGATTCTACATGTTCTCAGACCTTGCCAAAATAATAATCTTTTTTAAATTGAATATTGGAGATTTATTTTACAATTTCGTTCTTATATAAACTCCTATATAAGGAAAGCAGAACATTTATTCTTGTACACATGAGTATTTAATGCATGTTTATAAATTTTATAAGATGCTGTGCATAAACTTTCACCGAGCCGTACTTACAATACACATTTGATCCCAAACAAGAAAGTCCTCAGAATTCTTTATTAACTCTTTGACGGAACTTTATTAAAGGTATATGTATATTAGGTAGTTATCTTTCGGAATGCCTCGTAATGCTGACAAGGCATGCCGACATATATAATATACAAAATAATGCAATGTTTACTTTCAATCTATTTCTAATTAAAATTCTATGTTTAGGCATATGTGGTATACATGTATGCTTGGGAATATTTTTAGGTCATATTAAAATCTCCTCATCGGAGAATCTCTTCTTTACAATTAAAGTTTGAATCAAGTTCTCGAGAGTCGCAGAATACCTGGGGCTAAGTTAATCACATGGGAGTAGTGGTGGGGGATTCATATAATGGTAAAAATTAGCGATAAAGATAATTCCCATCATCAATTGTCAATGAAGGGTGATGCAAGGATGGAGAAATGATAAAGTATTCCTCTCATTGTGGATAAGTGATGAGGCTCGGGTCTGTGATAGATGAAGATGAAGGCTTGAAATTGTCAATACATATGCATGAATGCATTCGTTCCTCACGGTCCCACATGCATGCCGTCCATGGTGGTGGTGGTGGGAGAACGTGGTGTTCTTTCTCTCTGCTCCTGAATTCGTTCCGCCGATGCGAACTACTACACTGGAACTTGGGCTTCGACTGCGGAGAATATAATATCGAAGGATAAAAAATGAAGCTCGCCTCCGCCGGGTCCCTTTACCCTTCCGACGTCATGTTCAAAACTATTTTAAAGATAATTTACTAGAAATTCCTTTCCCCCCTCTTGTCTTACGAGGATGATTCTCGGCCCTTACCTCACCGCTCCAACAAAATGGTATGCCTATCATCTCTGCTTCTGTTCTTCACACTTGCAGGTCTACATAATCCCCGCGCTCCTTTCTCAACTGGACACATACATCGAGGAGGCCGAGGAAAGTGAGGCTCTCCCTAAATGAAGTACTTTCAGTTCCAAGCTCGTTAATCATTCACAAGAAACTTATTGGGAGAATTTTCAATTCCGCTTCTTGAGATAATACTCAATTCAATTCGTTACTCATTTTATTCTAAGTTGCTCTTTGAGCAAATATTTAAGAAATGCTTTTTATAGACTCTTCAATTCCTCTATATTAAAATGAACAATTGAATCTTCCTCTTTTTATCTTTAATATTACTATATAGACTCTATATAGACTGCGTATATAGACTCCTTATAAAACCGACTTAAAAATAAAAACCATGGTCCAGCTCTACATGTTTTCCACACAGTGAACACGCATGAAATGTAAAAGCAGTGTTAAAAAGTTGTATGAGAGCACACTATTACCCATTTGATTACTCTGTGAAAGAAAATGTTGTACCAGCTTGGTTCTTATGTAATGCATTACATGTTGAAAGGAATCAGTATGTGGACATGTGTAAATTATAATTGTAATTAACCTTTACGCACAAATGACTTTTGCATAAACCCTACTCATCAAACAAAATAAAACCGAGGAGAGAAATGAACTTTTAGACATATATAATTTAGTCATGCTAATTTCCCGACGAGGCTCAGGCAAAGCCTAAGTGATATATTAGCTATGCATATGCATAGTCTTTTCATCTTGCCAATACCAATCTTAAATGCGTATATTTGTTATGTATTACTTAGGTATCTTCTAACTATAATTTGGAATTAATTTTATGAGATAGAAATTTCTGTAAACGATAGAATGTGTTTTGGTACACTAATATTAAAAGTTCATGTTATGTAAAAGGAAAAGAAAATCATGTGTTTTTAAACCTACTGCATCCAAAATGAAATGCTGAATTTGCATAATATGAACTAAAGAGAATTCTTTGAATGAGGATATTTAGGAGTAATTGTAAGTTTTTAGTACCTGGCAAATACTTATATAGTAAGGTTGTATTATAGGCTAACATAAGATGCATGTTTGGGAGACAAAGATTATCCGATATTACAATGTTCATATCTGTATTTGGATGGAGTGCAGAGCCGAGTGATGTAATGGATGTATGAAGTTTGTAGTCTGAACAATTCAAAATGCAAATTTGTTTCAACTTGAAATGGAAGTTTCCATTTTGAAGAATACTCATTTAGAGTAACTTTTTCATTTCCTCGCATTTGTTCGAGCGCAATTTCCCTTGGAGCAAAAAACAACAAATGTGGAGTTTTAATGAAATTTCCCGAGTTATGAATTTTGAGCCCTTAACCATTCTTCAGAGAGGAGGCAGTTCGGTCCGTTAATTCGATAAAGAGTTCGAGCGAGCCCACTTTTGAAGAATTCTTCATTATTGAATGAGAATAAAAATTGACTTTGGAGCGAGGGGAGTGGGAAAGATGTTTTTGGACTGATTCGCCATTTCCATAATTTGATAGTGGTGGCCTCGAGTCATTTGGTTTATAATGGAAAGGTTTTAGGGTCAGACAAATCCAATTTTATTGACAGATGACAAATTCAATTGATTGTGGAATGAAGGGGTTTGGGAAGGGAGGACGCGGAGTTCTCGTTTCAGGAAACTCTCGCTCACGGCACCAAATCTGAGAAACTGTTATCTAATCAATATATGGAGAGGATGGAAGTCTCCGAGTCTCGAGATGGGATAATTGCTTTACATATCCCCAACATGTGGAGTCGTATCAAACGGATTTCATCCGCGAATGAGTCTTCCGCATCGGGACAACGTCAAATCTTACCAATTTGAGAGAACCCTCCCTCCGATTTTCGGAGTGACTAATTTTTTCGTGGTCGCGATATCGAAAAGATAATTGCGTTTTAAGGGAAACCCTCAGGGAGCTCCTGGTTCCATATCCGAATTCCCTCATCTCCCTTACAAGGGAAATTACAATAGGAGTCTCCCCGGGAGATCATTTCTCCTTCATTCAAAGGGCCGGCTATTACTTTTATGCTAGTCAGGGATTGTCCTTCTGTCATCAATTCCTTTCTGTGAGCCGGGCGTATAGGCTCTAGAGAGAAGTCTCCATAAGGAGAGGATGAGGAAAGGGAAAGGATCACCCCTCCTGGTTTTTTGGGTCCTAGAAAAAGGATAGACAGAAGAAGATCTATTGACCAAGTATCTCTCCTCTTCAGTAATTACCTAGCATATGTGCCCCTCCACACACATTCTTCCCGCCTATACAACTTGTCAGTTGTCAGAGAATATATGGACTAGAGAAGCTTCTAGCCCTCCCAACAACACCAGCCGTCTCGAGAGGCTCCGCTTCATTCCAGCTCCAGCAATTTTTCCCATTTCCCTGGAATCTACAAACACCTTCCTCTCAAAACAAACCATTTCCTCAATTGAAGATTCAGGAAATTGGCAAAGGAAATAAACAAGAAATTAGATACAAAACCACGAATTTCATGACGAATCCACCTTCCCATCTCTCACTACTCGAAAAAGATCTCAGCTTCTCAATGTTCTTTTTAAATCCGCTCCTATAACTATTACTAAATCAATGAGAACAAATCAAATAAATACTTCTAACATCCTCTTCAATAAACTCAACTATCTATAATATACACAAATAATATATTTGTAATTATTAAAATCATTTTTGAAGGTAGCTTTCCTATAATACCTATATTATAAATTTATTTTTGTCAGGAAATGTGTTGTTCATGCGGTGTTGATGCTCTTGTGTCAAAGGACACATGTGGAATGAACAAGACTTTTATTGGGGTAACATATGACATAATTTCCTGAATGCCGATATGGCTGTAAAGTTTATTTGAATGCCAAACCCGAAACTGACCATTAAGTCAACAGGGAAGGGAAGGGTGAGGCGAGAGTTTCCCAATGGTTTTTCACAGCTGTTTGTGTTCCCTGAGAGTGAAAAATGAAGTTGGTTGGGTTGGCGAGAATGGGGAGGATCTGGCCAAGACTTTCCCATCCATCCACCATCCGTTTAATCATGAATTCCGCCCATGCTCAAGGAATATTTAAATCAGTTTAACTTGGAATCTTCTGATCTTTCCGTAAATCCTCTCGAGACCCGTCTTTGTTTCATTCCGCATTCACCTCTCATTCTCTAACGTCTTTCTCTCTCTGAGTTGTTCAGCTCGACGTTCCCGGGCGTGAACAAGAGTGATTCTTAATTGTGAACAAACTCGTGCTCGTCCCCTCCTGAACATTGTGGGAAAATAATGGAGTAATTTGGAGAGTGGTGAAAGAGGAAAAAAGGAACCGAATGATACGTTCCTTCGCGCCCCACGAAAGTCATTGTCCAGGTTGGAGGAAGAAAATGAATGGGGAGATTTGGGATTCATTAGGGAAATAAGGAATGGAATGTTTGCGGTGGGAATAAGCAAAGAGTCTCCACTTAGCTGGAGACTCCTGTGGCTTCCAAGTCTAATTCTCAGCGAAATGGTTCAAATTGGAGTAATGAGAGAGGAGCAGGAGGAGTTATTAGGTGGTCACCATCAATTCCGTTTCCACTCATCCTTAGGGTGGAGACCTGGTGTGGAAGGGCGAAGGGCTACGTGAGGTCTAGGAGGAGCAGAGGAACAGGAAATTACATTTAAGTAAATGATAGTAATCAGGGAGGAAATTGAGAGGTAGAGATGTTCCTGGTCTCAGGAAAAATCGACAGAGACACTACAGAGATGATAGGGAGAGGAGGGTCGGGCCACCACACACCACCACCTACACAACCTCCTACTTGATTCTCCGTCTAATTTTGTTTTCAAAATCGTCGGAGCGAAAAATTGAATTACTCATTCACTGCCTTTGGATCCGTGTCCAAAACTGTAGTTAATTCCCGTCTAATTAATGAGCCGTTAAAAATTATTCGCACCGTCCTTTTGGATATAGGCCATCAAAGGTTTTTTTTAGAAGAATGATCGAATCCATCATGCGGATGATATGATCCTTTTCCAGCCTGGAAGAGTAATTAGACGGGGCCGATTCGGTGGAAGTTATTCCTCCGACCGCTCGCCCTCATCATGGACGTTCCCGAGTTGTTCTCCCCTCTTTTTGCCCAACTCACATTTTTCATGTTGGAATGAGGAAAAAAATGCGAGCAGTGGTGGTTGGAAATATGCCTCGCTCGCATCTCTCGCCTCCGTCGGTATTTCCCTCGACTCATGAATAACGTCCATGTGAGAGCTCGGGAGCGCGGAGGGAAAAACTATGAGTCCTGTGGAGTACAAAAGTGTTGGAAAGTCCTTACGTCATATTCATTTGTCACGTCGGGATAACGTTGGCCGCCGTCCATCTCGGAGGCGTCCCTCCCTCCGGCAGCTCCTTTGTGAGCCTCAAAGAGGATCCAAGGAGCAAGTGAGCTGGGCAATGTCCCTCCTCCGGCCCTCCGTCCGCTAATGTCTAATTAATACGGGTGGGACATTGGGTGTAAGGCGGATCTTAAATCTCAGCTCGGAGAGTCTCGCGAAGGCTCTTGAGAGTCCCGGGAAACGAGCCTGGTTCCCTCGGGACGCCATTTCGGCCGAGAGAGCTCCCGGGTCCCCAAAGACCCTTTTCCATGGATCAGAACTTTATTACATGCATGAATGAGATTTCACATCTCCGGGCTCACCGACCTCATCTCATTTAGCCCTATTTCCCTGGAATTACACGAGGGGGGAAGGGTCCTCCCCCACGAGGGGTCTGAGCGATCAGCGGAGTTCAAGGGCTCCTGTCGGAATGAGCGAGGGAGTTGGGGAATTGGCCAAGGAGCCTCTCTTCTCGAGGGCGGAGAAGAATGGAGAGAAAGCCCCTGCCCCGAAATCTATGCATATAGATTGCCTATTTTGTGCTCCTCGATGGAGGAACCACTGCGAGGGAGGAGAACAATCCCATTCCATATATAATATTCCTTATCTCCCCTGCACAGGATTTGTAGTCGGGCGAAAGAGGCCCGTATCTCCGGGGCCAGCACCGCTCCGGAGTTTCTCGGAAAAAACCAAGTGAGCGAGCGGAGGAGCGATTGTTTAAACTCCAGCAAATGGCCAAATGGCGAACTCCCCGCAATGTACCACAAAGTTGGGGAGACGTCCCGAGGGCTCGCCGACTCCCATTATTAATCGATTGTTTTGGGATGAGCTGACCCTTGAAGGGACCGGGGTGTTGACTGAGCGTTGGCTGAAATGGGGATCTCCCGGACGACGCGAGATCCATGTTGGTATCTTGAGGAGGATTAAGGGATTCGTTCCATTGGCCGGTGAAGCTCTGGGCAGAGGAGGCTGTGGAGATTCGGTGCCTTTGGCTGCCTACCAGTTGCCTCCAGTGGGGAAGGAAACAATGTGTTGTGGTCTGAAGCCGTGCCATGATTGCTTCGGGTGGAAATGAAAAATCATTTCTCTCCTTTTGGTCATCATCATCATCCCTATTTTTTGTTTTCTGATGCCCCAAAGGTCTTACCTTTTCTTTCTTGTTTTTCCCAATGACTTTGCGCTTGATTAATGATCGAAGAAAACAACAACAAATTACTCCGTCACCTCTCCACGCAGTAGCCTGGGCTCGTCCTATCTTGAGAGATGGACACACTCAATAATACTCACATTATTCTCAACACCTGCCCAGCTCCGCTTTTGTTCTAGCGAATCCCGGAGTCGGCCTTCGCCGGCTCTCGGAATGGATTCGAAACGCTCCTTTCCCAATGTCATGTTCTTCTCCCCTCATTTGTCTTCCCGGTTCCAGAGATGGGAGGGAGCGCCGCCAAGGGCTCGCACCCATCCTTCCTGACCCTCTCCCTTGTCGCACATCCGAGCGATAGGATTGAGGGAGGAGACGACTCCCGACTTCCGAAACCCGGGCTTCCGAGCTTCAAAGGGAGGGGAGATAAGGAGGACGGCCGCCTCCGCCTTCTGCAGCCGCTATCTTGATCCTCCTTCCCTCCCGGAGAACCCTCTCCCTCCGCTCGATACATATCAAAGTGACCTATTCGGTTATCACCAGCTGGAGACCTTCCCTCCCAGATACCATCTTCCCCCGCCTCCCCTCGTCACACGTCACACGTGGGAGTCATCCGACACTCTCCTAATGGCCCGTGATCTCCACCAAACGAGCATGAAAAATAAGAATCCCAACTCATGCGGATCGGGTTTTTTGCAACTCGGCCCTAGGACAGCCAACCAGCCCGGGATGATGTGATAAAGAGAGAAGGTGGGAGAGTGTGAAATCGAGTCTGGTTTCTTCGCGGATAATCCCGGCCACCCCGGAAGGCCCGATCCCTCTTCTGCCTGTCAAATTCCATGACGGCTCAAGAAGGTCTCAATGATCAGGATGTTTGGGCCACCGAGGGCTGGGCATTCTCTCGCCCGAGCTCCTCCACCGGTCCCCATAAGACGGCCTTTCATGAAAGCTAATCCCCGAGAAATTATTTAAATCCACCCGGACACCTCGCCCATTATTCGGGCTGAGAGAATGCGGAATGGTCCAGTGGACCCTCAGAACGACCACCAACCCACCCTTTCCTCTCTCCGTCATCCGTGAATTGAGGGATTCGGAATCAATAGGGTAGTTTCATACATCTGGAGCCGGATCAGCCCTCAATTCCCCAGCCACCACCGCAACAATGAGAAGGGCCCAGATGAGCCCATATGACCCTCAAGACGACTTGAACTCTCCGAGGACCGAGCGCCGTTCCCCCCAGGACCACCATTGGTTTCGCATACATTGTAGGAATCGATCCGAGTCGCGGCTGGCCCAGTTCACCTCAGGAGCTTCAAAGCCCTTCTTGACGAGGGGAACGAGCCAAACTTGTAAGTTCCCTCATTCCAGCCCTCTCTCTATGCATTTAGATCGGCTCATTAGGGAGGGCAGATTAGAGCATAACACCTCATTTCGGACCATTCTCACTTTTATTATCTTGGAGGCGCGGAGGTCATAGGGGGTTGATCCTCCTTGGAATGCTAACCAGCCTGGGATTCGCAATGTGATCGGACCGAGACGCGTCACGACGTTCGAGCCACGGGGTCAGGCGAGGGAGCAGGAGTAATGTATATTTATGGATGTATCAATTTGTTTGCCTGGGACCTCCTCACCGTCTCCTCTCTGGTCTTGGGGAATTCGGCCGTCAGAGCCTCTTGATTTATGAACCCAATGATTGACAGACAAGGCAAACAAATGGCCCCACTTCACCTCAACTAATTGATTTTTTAACTCGTGTGGGGAGAAGGAAGGGATGGGAGTTTCTTTCGAGCTCCTCTCATTTCCGCTCTTCCTTATCTCGAGCAGAGGACTCGGAAGGTAAATTGGGCTTAATGACGTGGAATCGGAGACCCCTCCCTGGTGGGTTTTTTATGGATCCGACGGAGACCTTGATCCTGGTCCCTGGACTCATTCTTCTTCCATCGGTCATTTGGGGCGTAATGGGGGCAGAGGAGAGGCCGGCTCCAAATATGCACTTGTCTCTCCCGTGGTCCCGGGGTGCAAGAGAGCGAGCACAAGGAGCTCGCTCTCTTCCTTGATCCAAAAATGATTTTGACCCGAGGATTGACCTTTAGCACTTATTGTATTCCGAGTTTGACAAAAAATGGTTCTGGGAAGGCGAGGGCTCTTGGCCGGGGCGAGACGGAGGAAGGAGAGCCCTCCTACTGCGTTTTTGGGGTTTTGGGACACAACGAGGCGAACATTCATGGACTTGTGAAGTCCGCGGGGAACCCCTTCCACTCCACCTTTGTTCTTTTCCGGCCAAAATCCAGGAGAATTCTCTTCTAAACATTTATTTAGAGTCTCTCATGAGAAATCATCACATTATGACATCTTACCTAATCCACTCATTCATCTCGGGCGGAGGGAGCCGGGAAACCCGTTTGGCTCCACGTTCTCCCTGCCCTCTCATCACCCTCGAGAGCCTCTCCTCGTATCCCTTAATTACCCGAGGAGGAGCACAAGCAGCTGGATCCGCTTCCTCCCACTCGTCCCCACACCTCCTCGCCCAAATGCCCTGATGAAAGAGGAACAAGGAGAGGGTTCATTAGCGCCACCGGGGGTCCGGCCTCTTCTGGGGCACCACCGCCCCGTCAATCTCAGGGCACTGTGTGCCGAGTGGTCGAGTTCGACTGGCTCGATGCTCCACCGTGGATCGCCGAGCTTCTCTGACCCCTAGAGCGAAATGATGACTCCAGCGGCGAGCGGCGGCGCATATACAGATGTCAAAAACAGAGAGAAGTGGAAATACGTGAAAAACGGTTGGGGTGGGGTTGCTACATTTACTACGTCCCGTCCCGCCGAGAGCTCCCAACCACCCAACAGATCCTCTGCGGCACACGACGGTGGAATGCGAGGAGCCGCCTAGTAAATCGGATCAATTCGGGGCTCTCTGGACCTAATGGCCTATAAATAAGCGTTTGGTGGGCTCGTAAAAAAAATTCGGACGTAAAAGTGAAGACTAATGTAAGCCAGCATGTGGTCGAGGGTTGGTCGTGAAAACAAAAGTAGTGGGCTGGAGGGCCGGCGAGGAAGGGGCAGCCGAAAGGGTCATGTCGTGCCTCTGTCTTTCCTTGTTCCGAGGCGCGAGAAACCTAGTTGCATCTCAGCCCATGTCGAAAGGGCAGTTTCTGCTCGGAGGAGTGAGTCGTTCCTCCTCGGAGGAGGATCCTCCCAGCTGAGTTATGACCCGAATGTCCATCTCGTCCCTTCTCACTCCCTCTTCGGCGTGCGAATTTATGGTCGGGCCGTCGTTAAATATTTTTAACGATTGCCCAGGTGCGAGCACACGGCCCGAGTCTAGGACTCTGCCGGGGCCGGAGGTCAACTCGCATTCCTGCCCTGCTCGGAAGTCGGCGGAGGTTTGGCAGTCTGCGCAAGTGGCGCTCGGCCAAAGGCCGCATACAAATGCCAATCCGTCCCACTCACGCGGGGGTCCGCCAGCCTCACCTCGGCGACACGGGCCGAGAGGCTCAGCGTTTGAGCGGGTCCGTTCGGGTGGCAGTCTGGTACAGACTCAACCTGTTACACGGGGGCTCGTGAGGGACGTCGGGAGCAGCCTCATGGGAATTTGCAAGAGGGGTGAATCTCGTCTCGGAGTGGGCTGGATCCCCAGGGACATGGAGGCCTGGAGGGTGATGGATCCCCTGTTGGTTTTGACCGCCGACTGAGGAGAACACCGATAAACCGCTCCTACTATACACAACAGACAACAAAGCAGAGGGCAAGGACGGAAATCTCATTTCACCCCTCTTTGCATTTCAAATGCGCCCTCAGCTCTCCTTCCCTAATCTTCCCACAATGAAGAGTTCACCCAAAGGGTTAAACGATATTCAAAACCATCAAACCTCCCCTCCCTTGCAGAATAAGCATGCTGCGGGTCGCGAGGCCGCCGCTTCCGCCCCGAGACCGAGCAGGTGGACGAGATTAATTATTCACCACCAAACCTGTCATTCCTCTGTGTCAACAGAGCTCCATTGTCGCGAGGCTTCTCGGATCCCGTCGGAGAAACCCTAGACCTCCTCCACCCCGACTTGTTGCCCGGCAATTCCCCTCGAGAACAGATGGGGAGGAACCTTGGAGGGAACATAATTAATTCGACGACCCCTTATTCGTCACACGCAAAACTCATGGAATATTCATTCGGTTCGATTGCCGGAGAAGGGAAACGCCTGCCTCCCCAATCACTCCCTCCCGTTTCCCTCGTAATTTTGGGCCATTAATTAATTATTCATTAGCGAGCGAGTTGGCCGGGTCTTCCGTCCCACGAGCCACAGCTCGTACAAGTCTAAGGTCACTCATTTATTGACCATTGTGTTCTCTGGGGCATTTGCGAGCACGCGAGGGTCCCTTTGCGTGAGCTCCCTCGTTCCCACAGCCCTGTCAGGCAAGGGAGTCGGACAACATTTGGGGTCTTCTCAGCCAACGCCAATGGACCTTGTCGTGTCACTCGGACAGACGGTGGATCTTCCCACTCGCTTCCCCTCCGTCCACCTCCACCGGTCCCCGAGCACCTCCACCCAGAGAGAGATGAGAGGGAGCCGAGGCACAGTAGCTGTCAATCAATGAGCTCTTCCGAGGCCTCCTCCCTTGGTGAAGACAAAAACATTCTTTAATTAACTCTGGAATGCTGAGGACACAACTTCGCTCGCTGCTCCGAACAAACTCTCAATCCTTCCGCTCTCCACTATCTATCCCGGCATGATTTTTGCCCTCCTGCATTATTCATAATTATTGGAGGAATTAGTGCAAACACTTGAGGGAGGACATATGTATGGGTCTGAGGGTGACGGGAACAATGGGGCTCCCGAGTCGTGCCTGTGAAGGACAATGGATGGTCTGGACGGGAGGAGAATGATTGGGGTAACTCCGGGATATGTCAACTCCAGCCGTCCCGAACTTTCCGCCTCGCTGGGATCCGGAATTGACCTTTGGGGTGAAATGGGCGGCCGCCGGGGAGGCTGCGAACAACGTGCTCCTACGTGTTTCTGCTACCTGGCTACTTGTGAGAGTAATTTTCCTAACGGGCTCCTCCGAGCCGCAGCAAGGTAGTAATCGTGAGCTTATTCCCGATATTTTATTCTAGGGGGCTCCTCGTTAAAAATTACATTGGTCAAGGAGTGCTCATCTCCCAATCTCCTCTCCCGTTCGCGTTTAATATTTTCCTATTTTTTCCGACCGAGGCGAAGCAATAGCCGAGTCAAGTCAAGTCAAGTCACGATTTTCAATAAGAAATCCCTTTCTTTCCAAGGAGGCGAGCCTAAATCGCCAGGGAGAAGTCGCATTGTTTTTGGTATCGCACTAGGTATAGCCTAGTCGTGTAATGAGTGCCAGAGGAGGAAGCCTGAAATTAAGGCAGATGAGAGGGAGCGCCGAGTCCTCGGGAGCCCTTCGTCCGCTACAATGTGTGGAAGTCTCTTTCAAATATTTGTAAAAATTCGGGAGCGCATCAGGTAGGTACAGATGGGGCCTTCGGGAAGGAAGCTAATGCTATACATTTGGTGGCTATCGTGATTATAGTAATTTTTGGGTATAAATCACTCGAGTAATTGCCTCAACTCTCGTATCAGTTTTAGCGTGAGCAAGTTCCGGCCGCTGCTACCTGCTACTGAACATTCACTTTGCACCTCTCGATCACAGGGAATGATCCTCAAATTAGAATGCCAATATCCCAACCTCTTCCTACCTACTTAACCTTCACCAAGCCTTCCCACACATTTCAACTCAGTTTCCTTCTCTCATCAGCCGCTCCGCAGACGGCATTTACCAAATTCACATTCCCCATACTTAGGGCAACACAATGTATGACACATACACTCATCCACAAGGCACGTAATAGATTCAACATACAGTGGACGCCCGCTCAAGGCCCTCCAGATAAGCTCCTCAAACAGAGATAAAGCCATTATCGAGCCCAACAATTAAAATAACTATTATTCCTATCCCGGGCCCTTTCATGTGCGGAGCCTCCCTCTCATCCGCTAAACTAACTCTCTAATTGTTATTGTTTGCATCGCGATTATCAAGAATGGAGAAATTGAAGATGAGCTCATCCTCCCGACACCTATCCACATGTAGCGATGAAAATTTTTACCACAAAGACCGATCTAAATGTGGATGGGAGCTCGCCCGAGGAATGTACTTATAGATACATGATATTGAAAGGGAAGTTTTGTATTCCGGAGCGACGAGGCGGGCGAAGCTCCTCGCAGACGTGACAAATCCGAATGCATAAGTGAATTTGGGATTGTAAAGATTTCCTTCATGGGTGGTGTGGGCGATGAGCGGAGTAATGGAAGAGCCTCAGCTCCCAGTTGACCTCTCACTGGGAATAATTGAAGAGTTTTAGCGGTAGTAATGAGAGAATGTGATTTATTCTCTTGATTAGGACGATTAAAAGAGCGAGGGGCGCCAGAGGAGGGTGGGAATAAGTCAGAGGGTAAAAATATGAAGGGAAGAAGGGAACAGGCTATCAGAGTTCCGGATTCGCTCCGGTTGATCAAGTGAGGGAAGATAAATGAAGTGGAGGGACAATGTAAAAAGATGATTATTTGCATTGTGGGTAACGGAGAGCGGGTGCAGGGGAGCCCGAAACGGCGAGATATTTCCGAAAGATTAATTCGTGAGAATTTTCTCATTTGAGCCTGAAGACAGTCCCCCTGTTGTTTTCGGGTTCCCAAGTGGCGCTCCCGTGTTCCCGACCAGATGATCCTCATCTGATCGGTTTCATAGTTCAAGAGCGTTGAGCCGAGCATGATCTCTCTGACTCTGCTCTGCTCTGGGGAGGCTAAGCAAATATTCCACCTTCTCCTCGGGCTCGCTCGGATCCTAAAACAACACTCCGGACTCTCAACCCGCTCGTCATTGAGAACCCTTGCATTTGGTCCGGGGTGGGTGAAGATGTGATTTAGCATCCGCTCATCCAGCCCGCCGTCTCATGAGCCCGATGAGGAAATGAATGTTTCTCGTCCCTCGCTCATTTATGCGAGGAAAACAAATGAGGCTGAGACACGAAGGTGTTCTCTCGCCGAAGTAAAGGTCGTAGGTGAGCTCGGCGGAGACAATCCTGGATCTCCTCCCTATTTCCATTTCCCCTCGACGACTTGAGTCCCTCATCTTTTCTTCCTAAGCTACTCCTTCTTTTTCGGGTGCAACGGGAAAAACATAAAAAGGGTCTTGAGCGAAATTGGAAATTGTAGGACCGCTCCGAGAAAATCTAGTTAAGAGGCTCCTCCTCCGCTGGGGGAAATCGATGAGACCAATCGGATCAGGAGCTGAAACGTCTTTCGCACAGAGCTCCCCGCATCCTGCTCTCCCTCCCACATGCCATGGAAACTGCCCGGCCAAGGTGGCCACCGACATTGTCAATCACCTGCCTTGTCCACCACGCGGCCTCTCGAGCCCCTCGCTCCGAGAGCCTCTTGACGAGTCTATAGCGGGGCCCAAACGGGTTCTGTGAGTTTTTATGGGTCGCCCTCTCCGGCCGCATTGTCTGCCTGGCATGGGACCCATTGTCCGCTCAAGATTCCACGAGCAGGTCCTTTCTCTGGAAAGGCGATCCGAGGAGGCGTCGGCCCTCCACCTCACCTGTCAATCAGACCTCTAGCTGACAATGCCAACGAGTGTCACAGTGGTGAGGGAGACCCTCTTCTGCGGCCCAGCTCCCTCCGCCTCCTCTGCATTCCAAGTAAAGAGAGACAAAGTGATCTTCCGGCATAAATTTTTATTTCGTTTTCCGGGCTGAGAAAATTCACAAAAGAGTATAGGAGAGTCACATGGAGCACAATCACTAGTGAGGGGTCATGTAAGGGCGGCGACGGTCGCGACGGCGGGGCCGTCTCTACTCAGTCCAGCTCACCCAAAGCCTCAAGAGAAAAGCACTCCTGTACAAAGTCACACTTGTCACCACACTAGACCTTCGCTCATCTGGTGATCTGAAAAACTCCCAGTTCCGGACACTAGAAATCCACAAGAGCACTCAGTCGAGCCACTTGGTGAAAGCGAGAGACTCTGAAGGGAGGGCAAGGCGGAGTGGCCTCTCACCTGGTGGCATATAGTCTGGACTTGACCTCGCGCCCGAGAGGAGTTCATTCCCTGGTCCCATGAAGCTCCCGCCCCCCGGAGCTCCATCCCCTCCGCCCATCCCGCCGCCGAATTCCGAGAGGCCTCCTCCGCTCTGGTCCAGCGGTCCGCCAACTGTAGGGAAAGTCAGCCCTGGACGGCCTCCCAAGTAAACCTCACCTGAGCCGGGAGGAAAGTGCGGTTGTTGGCCGGGGAAGAAGTCGTGGAAACCCTGGGCAGGGCCACCGGGGGGACCGTACGGAAACTCGCCGAACTTTGCGTCGGGGAAATAGGGGAACGGGGGATTTGGACCATCGTCCATGCTGGGACTGATGTTCATCGGGAACCCGCGCATTTTTCGCGAAGAACCGAAGAACGGACCGCGGCCCATTGAGGTCAATTGCTTGAGTCGTCGCTCCTTGCTTCTTTTGTTTTGAAACCAGACCTGGAGGAGAAATATCCAACTCAGCTCGTGGAGAAGTGGAAACTTAACCAAGGAGGCTTATGTACTACTAAAAAAACAACCAAGCTAGGCGCCTCACCTGAATCACCCTCATGGGCAGCCCCGTTTCTTTGGCCAGTTGCTCTCGGATATGTCTCGTCGGCTTGGGGGTTTGGGAAAATGCCGTTTTGAGTATTTCAAGCTGCTTCGCTTTGATGGTGGTTCGCGGGCCTCTCCGTTTGGATCCGACGGAGGAGTCCTCCGGGGATTTGTTTTCGGCGCCCGGGTCTCTTGACTCCCCGTCTCCATCCATCGAGCCCTGGAAGCGGGGATGAGTGGGTGGGGAGGGAACATCCGCGACTCACCTCCGACTCGTTCCCATTGTCCTTCTCCGGGTTGCTGTTGTCCCCAGAGGACGTGACCGGGGTTCGGACGTCGGTGTCGGGTCCGGGAGGAATGCCGCCCTTCGTCGGCGTCATCATGCCGGGGAGCGAAGTCGTGCCTGGCGAAAGGCTCGAGTGGTGATGGGGTCCGAGGCCGGAGTCCATGAGGTCCTCCTCCTCCTCGTCCTCGTCGTTAGAGAAGAGGGAGTCTGGAAAGAGAAGAGTTCAGGCTGGTGCGGAGGCTCGCGACCACACTTCGGGGCTTATGCCCCTTGTGAAATATGGCAAGAGGATTTAAGAGCCAGAGAAGCCAATGCCAGAGAAATCTGCTCGTTTGCATTTAATCCGATTTTCTCCCATCACTCGTCTCATAGGATTTACATGCTTTTCGGATCCTGGGCGGATCAGGCCTCCGGATGGCGAGCCAAACCGATCCTTTAATCTACACCTACACCAGGCCAAACGTTGAGCATAGATCTGGTCTTGATGTGGGGTCACGGAGGCCGAGCGATCTACAAATTCCCACATTTCTCCATTTCCCAAGTGCCAGATGAGACGGCGGCCTCCTTCGGCCTATTTGAGTTCCGATTCCTATGATTTATGTCTGCGGCTTCTCACACTCATACCAGTTTTTGTCTCCTACAGGAGTCTAAAGCGAGCTCACCTTGTTTCGCTTGGATGTAGTCCTCCTTGCAGATGAACTTGGTGTCGTCGAGGACGTAGAGCTCTTCACCTGTCGACAACTGCCGCCGACAAATAGTGCAAGTGAAGCAGTTGAGGTGGAACACTTTATCACGGGCCTTCCGGACCATATCTTGAGGTGAGATACCCTGAGCACATCCCGCACACTTCGTCCCGTAGCGTCTGGAAGGAATAAACAGATCCTAATCAGCGGGGCAACCTTTGAAGACGAGATAGCCAAGATGAGAAGGTCGAGCGGTGTCATATTGAACCTCTGGTGGGTATTTGGCTTCGAGAGCTTCATCCTCCTTGGCGGCACAGCCATCCTACACATTTGGCCCCCATCAATCCCAGATGATGAGTGAAGGATGAAGGCGCTCGAGCGAAGCATTGTTCTTCCCACAACAATGTATGAGAAAGGGTGTGTGTGGAGGTAGAAGGGTAATTTGTCAATAGGAAAATAAAGTCACGTTCTCTTTGGAAAATAAAATCCGGTGTTGGAAATTATAGGCTTCTGTTCGAGAGCCTTAAGTTCTAAATGAAGGGTCGATAGTAGAAATTACACCCAGGTAATTACAGTTCTCTGGACATACGTATACTTATCTTAACCGGATTTGGTAAATAGAACGAGGAGGGAAGTTGGAGATGTTGGGCCAGAACATAATTTCCTTCGCTCTCCCGTCCTTCCTTTAATGGGATCCTCAGAAGCATCTTGCTCCTCCACTGCAATCACTCTCTCCCTGATTCCTATGATAAGGGAAAATTGATATGTAAGGACTCCGGCTGCATATTGAGTGAGGCTGGGAGACCGAAAATTGCAACTCTTCGCTCACGTCGGGCCATCGAGAGCCATCAGTCATGAGAAAGCAACAGATTGTCCTCCTCTTTCACGAAGGAAATGAGTCCTCCGACCCACCGACACAGCCCACCAATTAACGAGACAATGACAAATTAAATGTGGGGCCTCCTCCGTCACGCTACGCGCCCCGCTCTCAACGAGACTCTCACAAGAGACTTCATCATCGCGAAAAGGTCTTACAGAGGCGGAGACCCTTTTGACACGGGAAATTCAAAGAATGTGGGCCCTTCCTCGAACTACAAGGGTGATGATGGGGCGAAGCGAGGACATTTACCCTTTCAGGATCATTTTTCCCCAGAATTACCCTGCTACATATAAACCCATTGTTCTACTCATTTCCTAATGGATTTGTGAGGACTTCCAATTCCTCATCCTCTCCTAGCTCCTATCAACCTCAACCCCAGAGAGTAAAAAAGAGATTTCTGACCTGAAGAAGTCGTTTTTGCAGAACAACTTGTTCTCCCGCGTGAAACATTTGTCGGTGAGAATGGCCCGACAGTCGAAGCAGCGGACACAGGCCGAGTGCCAGGACCGCTCGAGCACTTTCACAAGGAACCTGTCCAGTATCGCCTTGTCGCACGCCGCACACGTGATGATCATTGTTGGGATTCGGGGTGGCGGGGCTGCCGGGCCCCTGCTCCGAGTCCAAACCTTTTCGGCGACCGTCTTGCTCGTCCTCACCGATGAGTCTGGGGCAGAAAGTAGGGTTGGGAGAGATAGGGCTTATCAGGGCACTCGAGATAAGAAGTTCCTCTGGACTCGCCGACTTGGAGCATCCTAGCCGCGGCGGGCTCTGTGTCCCTGATGGTGGGGCATTGGGAACATTTGAGAGGAGTCGTGGGTGCCGAGGAGGCCAAGTGGTTCTGAGGCTGGGAGAAGAACGGCCGAGGTTGCCCTTTGGTTTTTCTCTGCCCCGCCGCATGCGTCCGGAGCTGGCGATCTCCCCAGCTGCGGCAGCCGATTGGCCGGAGAGGGAGTGGGGGGGCGGGGCTCCGCCGACCTCCTGCCCTCCCTCACCAACCTCACCTGCCTCCTCCTACACGGGCCTTGACACGGGGCCCTTGAGGAAATTGAACTTCACTCGGGATGTCAGCGGAGGCCAAGGGAGGATTCCTGTCATTTCCACAAATGCCGGGCATGCCAACTGCCCAGCCTCGGAACGGCTTAGACCCTTCAACTCGCTGCCCATCATCCCAACCTGGTAATTAAAGGGGCTGGGTTTCCTAATACAATTTTTTCACTCGGCCCATTTATCACCCTGGCCTCACAGACCGGCCTTCGTTCCACATTCACCTACGCAGCTCGAGACTTCCCCGACACGCACCCGCTCAATGTCCAATGACCTATGCTAATGGTTTTTTCATGGGAGCATGAATGGACACTGTCCACTTTGAGACTTTTCATGAGGACCACGGAGGTTCCTGTTCCGGGCAAGAAATCAAGGAGATGAAATGAGGGGAAAGGGCTAGATAAATTAAATTCCGGTGGGTCTGTGGCTCGGGTCAAGTGGGTTTCCAGGGAGGGTCTCGCGAGATGAGTCATTTGGGAAGCTCATTTGGAGAGAGAAGGGCGAAGGTGGCCGCTCGCACTTGGGAGCGACAGGAGAGTTCGAGAGCGCATACCTGTCTAGCGATCTCCAAAGGTATTTGGTGTTAATTTGGATGCAAATTCGGGAAGGTGGGCTTGAAAGGGATTTAAGAAGCTGTAGGCGTAGATATTCGTGAGTGGGCGTCGGCTGAAGTAGTACGAAGCTACTGAATTTGACAACCCGTAATTATTACTATCATATGGGCTACAGAGCTACAGATCACGATCTCGAGGAAGCCCTGGCACTTGACTCATGGAATTAGAAATTATTATTGCAGACCTCTCCTCCCTCCGCTCCAGCCTCGCTCCATTGAGGAGATTGGGAAGTCCTTATTTATTCCTCCACTTCCCTCCCCTCCGAGATGAAGCTGATGAGCCGGTGAGAGAGGGGAGAGAGGTCAAGGAATCCTCCCTCGCTATCTAACCCATTAAGGACGATTCCCATCTGCGAAATTCGAGGATCCCATGTGAGAGATCGGCTCGGAAGTTGATGAGTTGCCGAGGAAGTCGTCGCGCCTGGAATGCCGACAAATGTGATGAGAGGTCGGAGACAAATAAGTTGACGGTGATGAGAGGGATTCCTGGGACGATGGGGATCGGAGGAAATTAGCGGGACGACTCCACGGACTATTTGCTGGCCATATCCACACATGGAATCCATCTCCAGGCCCGCCTAATTGGTCTCTTCCCACTTCTAAAAATACGGGCTCCATCCGTCCGACCCGAGCTCAGCTCCACGTTCTGAGCAAGAGGGAGGCGTCGCAAGCGTCCACATCCATCATTCCGGTGGATTTGGGGAGAGGAACATCCGCTCCCTCCCCTTTCCCATTCGCTCCATCCCGAACCTCTTCGATGGCCGTAGAGGTGGATGGACGGAGAAGAAAAGATCCAAGACGGATAAGAAGCTCAAAAAATGAGAGCCTTCTTTCTATGGACTTTATTCCTCGAAACAAAAGAGACCCACCCTGTTGCACGGACTATTTCGGGGATGCACACGGCCAATGAGCTCCCCTTTTCTGCTGCATCACTCTTGGATAAAACTCATTTTTCAATCGCTCCCCTTTCTTGCGACTCCGGCCCATCATTTTCCACTTCACTACCTCGGAGCAACAATAGGATGACCAGCGGGCCAAGTTCCGCTCCTCACGCCCCGTGTGCCCGTCATTTGACCCGCTCCACTTACAGCCCTCATCGATTCGCTCCGCAAACACCCTCTCGAGCCCCCTCATGCAAATCTCATCCAGGGGACAAAAAACCACCAATTAATTCCCGACCGCTCAGAGCCAAGGAAAGTCGTTTGGATGAGGACAATTTGATGTCGAGGTCCGAGAATGGCCTCTTCGTGGGGCTCCTTTGATCCAAGGAGATTGCGAAGAGAGCACATGTGTGGACCCGAGAGAGGGTTATTAGCCCGAACAGCCACGGAGCACACAGGGGCTCAACATGAGCCGAGAAACCCAACCTCTGCGACAAATTGCTAGGTAATTAGTACTCAATAAGAATCCAAGTATGTAAAATGAGAACCCAGTTTCCGCTTTCTCTCCGTCAATTGAATATGAGCTCATAAAAGAAGGAGTCGGACCGTCCTCAACACAACACCCACCAGCTCATTGAGGGAGGCCGATAAATCATTCCTCATTTCACTACTGCTCCTTCTCTCACGCAGCAGCTCCTTTGATAACCCTCTATAAATAATTGATTGGAAGACCAATTGAACTCTCATAAATTCTCACCTCGCCCATTCTCCTTGGTCCCTCCTCGCGGTTACACATGTTGAGCACCCAGGGTACTATAAATAAGCCGATTGTGTCTGCGTAGGGCGAGACGAGTTCTTAAACTCACACGGACACCCAAATTACATCCAAGTCCAAATGGCCGTCAATAATTGAGGAATTTTAAATCTACGGACCCACGCTGCTTTTAAACGACTCTCTCTTCTTCAACCAAGACTCCCATGTTTTATTCACTCTTTTCTCCATCTCGAACCTACTCTCGCTCGAATCCATCAACCACGATGCTCATCTACATAAAAACTTGGTTTTTATAACGGTCATATCATGCTAAATCATTATGCCCAAGTTTATGGACTCCAAAGAGATCAACCGGGCACTTGCTCCATTTATCCGTGCCAATCAATTTCCCCTAATAACACCTTTCAAGGACTTCTAACTCGCCTTCACAAATCTGCCCACTATAAGGATCCAAAATTCACATTTTAATTCTCTTTTTCGAATGTTGCAAAAGTGTTAAAAGTGAAATTCGAACAATATCAAATTATATAGTGACCAACATCCTCTCATTCTTAAATACTAAAAGTAAATTAAGCTAATAAAATTTGAAATCAGTACGTCGATTGAAGTATTATAGGGTATATAGTGAATAATTTCAAATTAAAAAAATAATTATTTTCATAATTAACGGATGAATGATAATCAAGTTTAATGGTCAGAATGCACAATGTGCACTTAATTAAACATCAAGTTAATTGAGAACAAAACTAAAAATAATTGGAAAAATGAATGAAATTCTTTGCTTTGTACCACCTACAAATAAACAGTGAATTTAAGTATATATGTACATGCATGTAAACACAGTGCGTAAAAAGTGTAGTTGTAGACAAGTATCGTCGAATTGCCTAAAAACTCATGTTTGACCAAATTGAGCAACTCTATTAATTATAACGTGCTATATTTATTTATGTAATTCTGACTGTTTGAATTTACTATTAGTTAATAGTTGGAATCACCATGGATTTCGTATAACCGGGATAGCTATATATTTCACACGCAGAGTTAACATTTCAGAATGCATGAAACATAAAACAGCACATATCAGGAAAGGTAAGCATAGTTGTGTATAGGGACACAAGTGTATTACATGTGGGGTGACCAATACGAGGACCGTATTTACTACTTGCACAGTAGTAGCTCGTAATCATATGAGAAAGCACAGAGCGGGTCGTAGTAAAATCATTGGTTGGTTGACGCTATTAATTATAGATGAGAGCTGAAACGTGAAATTAAATCATTCATTGTTTTGAAAATTTGCTCTTGGAGGAAAGTAATGTTCATTCATCAAGGGTGATAAAGAGACTTGAACAAATGGGAATGGAGGCCTAATAAAGGTAGAAGGTTATGATGCATGGGACAAAGCGTGGATATTTATGTATCCGTTCCGCAGAGAGTCATGTCTTAATTTCGTGGAAGAGAATGGGAGAATGTCCGACTCCGTCCGTCCGCCCGTCCATCCATCCATCCAATGCTCCATCCCACATACGACAATAGCCGAAGGCTCATTCCCCGTTCCCATTATGCAGACATCGTCCTCATTCATGGGAAAAAAACTCACTACTAATAGTCTTCTCTCTCTCATCTGAATTTAAAAATTCATTTCCCCTTTCGCCTCCTTCTCAACTACTCTTTTTTCATCGAGGCACCCTGGACATACTAAAACATATCCATGCCATATAGTTTCTCATAATTTATTCCTTCGACTTCCCCCTGTGTACTTTTGACGAGGAGAGGAAAGGGTGAACGTTAAAATAAACAACATGCCAAATAGCATACTTGCCCATCCTTCGCCTTCAATTGTTCAATAGATCGCTTTTCAATTCAAACCCATAGATCTCATATACGAAACTCAAATACACAAATATTATTTTATGTTTAACTTAAGTGATTCAATAAATGCTGGTATATTTAATGCTCCTTTAAGTTCGGGGTTCACATTTGAAATTTCATATATGCAATTTTATATCCCTTTCGAAAAAGTATAAGCATTATTTTATATGTACAAACCCACATATATACAAAAAAGGTATAAGATAAAGGTAGGAGATCTGAGATTAAATACCACAATTTGTAATGTGTTGCAATGTAATATTATAAAAGATATCGGCGTGTTTTTAAATGATTTTCAATGTTGATTCATACCGAAATCATAGTTTTTAACACTGATGGTGTTACTACATGTGAATAAATAAGTGTGGGTATAAATATATTTAATGCACTTTAGATTTAATTTTGAGTTAGTCTGAGTGAATTTTGCAATGTCAGGAAATTGTTAATAGGAATGACAACATTCACCTAGAAATGATATGATCACAAACAACAAAAGTTTTTTAAATTTCTATTTTTTCAACCTAATAAATATGAAGGAACACTGAACGCTATCGATTTAGTACGTGTAATGTAACGATCCTGATTGCGCTTTTAATAAAAACCTATGTATTTAATACTTGTTCAATAGTTTAGAGATCATAAAAATAATGCAGACATGTTCATTATTATCTCAAATCAATACTCAATACCTACGTAATCAATACAAAAATATTGTAGTTATTATCAAACAAAGCAAAGTAGATACGTGGTATACTCTATATTGATAAAAAAATTTGACAAGTGTTTATTTGGGGATTTTTGATTAACCTTGTATAAGCAACGAAATCACGGCATTCAAAACAATACATATAAAGGTAACTGTGAAATCCTAAATTATTGTAAATTTTTAACGAGGTTCAGAAATATGAAATGTTTTAAAATCAAGAAGGTCTCTCGTATTGAATAATAAATAAAAGCTTTACTGTCAATGTGAACGATTGATTGCATCAACGTGAAAAGCATTGAGTTTGAATAATTAACAATAGATTCGCGTAATGTCATTGTTATTAGTTAGTCATTAGTGGCAGTTATGAAATGCACCATGGCTTCATTCGCACCTCTAAGAAGATTGACTCATGAACACACAAGCAAGCCCTTAAACAATCATGTGAAAAATATATGGCCCTTCACGTTTGACTTGACTTAAAAAAGGGGTACTTAGAACTTACAATTAGTCATAAACTATTATTACGATGTCATGTACTGACCTTATTATTAGCATGTAAGTGATGTAAGTCGATAAGTGGTGGGTTGTAGTGTTAAGGGTGAATGAAACCACGGCTTAAGGATTTGGGAAAGAAACATCTTTCAACCTCACACGGCCTCACCGTACCAGCCCCAATGAACAAATGCATCCCGAGAAACGTGCACGTTACACGCTTAATGAATGCGGTCCTGCACTCTGTTGAGTTTGATTCTTATATTTAATCCAAACAACCAAGCTAGTTTTTTTACATTTAACTATTCCTACCTACTGACTAGTGTTAGAAACGTGTTTTTCCATCTGCCTATTTAGCTATGACCAACAAAGATGACAGAATCTAATAACACTATTTAATACAAGAGTATGAAATCATTGGATTATGTACCTAGATTATGTACAATTGCTTCGAGAAATACAACCAAGAGCCTTAAAGATGCAAGATGTATCTGCGTGTGTATGTAAATAGTTTAAATTGAAATTGTATTGTTCACAATGACAATTCATGAATCGAGCTATCAAACTGAAATTATTCATTTATAGAAAATATGAAAACATAAAAATGGCAAATACTTAATGTTAGACTCCTTTCACTTTTGATTAGTTCATTTGGAGTGAATCAAGTTGTTGGTATAAAAGCCGCTTTATTAAAAATATTTCCTGTACAAACGAGTCGTAGAAAGTAATACAAAGTACGAAGATAATAAGTTTAAAAATACATACCAGTACTGCATAACATTAATAAATAGTTATTGAACAACTTAAAATCCTAGGAAATAGTCTAAAAGTCTTCTCCGTCTTGAGCTCGAGGTTCTGAACTAGGAAGGAATTTCACCGTTTGAGACGCGATCGACTCAAAGAGCGTATCCACGTCGTATAGATCTATAAAGAATCATAAAACCATTAGCAAACCATGCAACCATCAAAGTTTCTTTCAATTCCCATTTAATTCCTATATTTTAATTTGTAAGGTGAAATCCTCACTTGGTTTATCTCTTCCCCGCAAGAACATTTTTTCAATATGGGCACAATCGCGACAGCAAGTGAGAATGAAATAGGCATTGGACTGGTTTGTGGCGGAACATCGAATTTGCTTAAGAGATCTACTCCTTTCGATCGTCCCTCCTGCCGCTAGGATCATTTCAATTATTTGATTCTCCGGTGGTGTAATTCCAGGTGTAATGTAGAACTTGAATCCCTAATATCACATAAATCATTCAATCAAATCCCAAATTTTTCATTTCATTGATCTTTACACTCTAAATTCTAAGAACTAACCTTAAATATTTATTGACTAGTTAATACTTAAATACCACCACCAATATCCACCGATTTACTAATGCAGATGCCTTACATTGAAAAGGGAATGTCGATTTGGGTTCTTGAGAATTTCCGCTACAGTTGTTCCATAGAGAGTTTCGAAATACTCGTTCTTCCATGAATATAGAGTTGGGTCGAGGAGTTTGTCTTGAAGGGCGCTTTCATAAAGCCATCTCTCCGTCACAATGTATTGTAGCTTGGAAAGAGCAATAAATAGTTTGGTCGTGTGTCTGTTTTTATTCAGAATCAAGTGTGTGGCACCAAGAATATCATCGCTAACTTTACACCCTAACTTGCTAGCGTAGCCTGCAATCTGCGAAAAATCATAATAATCACTCTTATTAGTCTCAATTTTAGCAAAAAAGCATTAATATTATTAAATACTAAAGAGGAAAGGAATGAAATAAGTGATAACAAAGAAATTACCAAGACTCTTTGGCTAGTGCTGTAGCCAGAAATGACTACAACTTTTTGCGAGAGTTTTAAAGTTTCAGCATCGGAGACATCTTCATTGTTTTCATTTAAGAGGCCTTCAGGAGGTTTTGAATCATTGGATTTTACAGAGAGAGCATTAAAATCCAATTCTCTCAACTCTCTCAAATCGTCTAGTCGAGGTTGTTTGGTCTTCCCAGGAGAACTTCCGTCTTCCAATGATCTTTTTCTTCCTTTGTGCTTCTCAAAACATTCATTCGTTACTCTAACCGGAATCTTCCAAGCATCTAAAGTGAAATAAAAATTTGTCTTTTATATGGCTTGCACTGGTCAAATAATGGACAATGTTGAGAATGAGACACTCACTCATCAATTGTGAAACAGTCGCAATGTCGAACCGAAAAGGCTGATCTAAATTGAAGTGCTGGTACTTAGGACTGTGAATCATTTCAATTGTGTTGGCAGCCCCAAACATGAGCTCATTCAGAAACTGCACGTTGACCACAGGTTTTCTCCATTCTCGCGCTTTCGCATATTTCTCCCCTGAAGGTCTGGAATTGGAAATTGGGCGTTAGCACAACAAGCTAGAAAGAAGTTTAAAAAAATGTCAAATTACTTTTGGGCCAATAGAGCTAAATTGACCATTGACATGCAGTTTGAGTATTGAGCTCCAAGGATGGTCAACATCATTCTAATTCTTTGTAATTCTTCTCCACGGTAGCCACTGGTGGAAATAACCTCTCCTGCTAAAGGCCTCTCGTCTCTGCAAAGGAATATTAAATGTTCCCAGTGAAATTGGAAGTGACAATTACTAGGAATATATTTTATTACTATTCTGTTCAATTATGACATATAAATACATATATTTATTAGGTTTTTAAGTTAATCAATCACAATTTTTGTATATTAATTACATAAACAAGCTTGTATTTAAAAGACAAGAATTCACTTACGAGCAGAATGGCACAGGTAAATGTATGGCGTAATAAGGCGGTGTAAGGCATTTTCGAAGGCACGAGTCGCTTAACCAATGCATCGAAACAACTCTTTTCCCGTCCCGGATAGCTTGAAGGAACTCGGGGAATTTTTGAGTCTTGCTGATTACATGAGTTACCCTTGCCGAATACGTGGACTCCATCGTCCCGCCATATTGCTCAACAATCTGTTCAAGGTTTTTCAAATTGTGGGGTTCACCTTCCCAAAATACGCATCCAAGGAGAAACATGTCAGGCGGCACTAGAAATCAAGAAATTGACTATTAAATTAGGTTTAAATTAGACACGATTCTTCATTTAAATAGATTAATTACAAAATGCGATTCTTAGGATTTAATTTGACCAATTCTTGGCTTTCCTTCTAGCCTTCTCTTCCCTCCTTCTGACATCTGGATAATTTGTGTATTATGCAATTGTACATCAATTGTTTAGTAAAAACAATGTCATTAATGTATTCAAGTGTATAGTTTCAATAATAATTTCATAAGTTCGTATAAAAATTTGCTTAATACACATAAATTATCCAGATTTCAGAAGGAGGGAAGGAAAGGCTGGGAGGACGAGAGGAGAAGAAAGGGAAGGAAGAATCGGTCAAATCCTATGAATGAATCGTCTTTTGTATGTTTTAATGACATAACAAATGCATAAAATATGAACTGTAGGATATATTTAAAAATTACATTTGAGACTTGGTTCGTGACCAAAATACTGTGTTCGTGTAGGGGTCAAAGGTTGCATAGAGATGATGTTGGTGGGATGAACTCTGTTCACTTGCCCAACGTTTGCCACTGGAATGACTTTGGAGCTATTAGTGAGATTTGACAGCGTTTTTCTTTGCATCACAGCATTTGGTGACTGCGACCCTTGAATTTGCACCATCTGCGTCTGCTGAGGAACCGGAGTAGTTGGAGTTGGAGGAGGACAAAGGGTCTGTGGAATTGTAGGTGACGGAGACATGGCCCCTTGGACTGCACCTTCAGGTAAAGCATTGCCCTGGAGTCGATTGCTCAACAAATTCGCAAGGGCTGTTTTCGTTTTCGAGTTCACCACCTTAATGAGAAATAATTAATACTTTATTAGTTTTGGTTTTTATTTGGTTTTCTATTTAATTAGTTTAGACCAGAATTGATTTAAAATGCTTATTTTTTGACTCACGAATGACATTCCAGGCTGAGTCTGTCGAATCCATTGTTGAGTATTTGATTGTTGTTGGTCAGGAGAAGCGAGCTTTTGGTTTTGACTAGTTGGAACCTGGCTGGGATTGGGAAGCCTCTGCTGTTGGGCAGTCTGAGCAGGGACCCATTGGCCCTGTGCGCTCTGCGTCACCGTCTGGGCCTGGAGAATGGCAATCTTTGGTTGCTGCTGTTGTTGCTGCGGCTGTTGGCCAAACACCGGTTGCCCAATATGCTGTTGTTGGAGGATTATCTGTTGCTGTTGGAGTCGCGGTGGTTGTTGACCCGGATGGACGAGAATGTGACGCACATTGATCCTCGGCTGATTCTGCTGTCCAACTTGGGGAGTGAAGATCTGCTGGGTCCGCACCGTCCCTCCAGTTTGCTGCTGCTGTGTGAGAATCATCTGGGTGGGGCCTCGAGTTGGAATCGAAGACTGGCTGATGAACTTCTGCTGTCCGCCGCCCTGAATCTGTTGCCCTAGCAGATTGCCTTGGCTTTGTTGGCCTAACAGGTTCCCTTGGCTCTGCTGGCCAATGAGGTTCCCTTGGCTCTGCTGACCAAGGAGATTGACCTGATTCTGCTGGCCGATAAGATTCCCTTGGCTCTGCTGGCCAAGGAGATTCCCCTGTTGGCCAAGGAGGTTTCCTTGGCTCTGCTGCCCAATTTGGGATTGTTGCACATGGACCGGGGACTGTTGTGAGACCATTCCGCCGTGTTGAGACTGAACGAGCAGTTGCTGCTGTTGAGGGACAGAGTTTGGCGGCTTCTGTCCACCCACCAGCTGTTGATTTTGAACTTGCATCATTTGCCCCGGCTGGAGTTGCAGTTGTTGCCCTTGGACTTGCTGCTGAGGTCGTTGGTGAACAAGAAGAGATTGACTCGCTTGGCCTTGCGGCCCTTGGCTCATCACTCCAGACATTTGCACGGTCCCGCCTTGTTGATTAATTTGCTGTTGTTTTAGCATGAGTTCTCTCCGAATGTGCTCTTCTCGGTTCCGATGAGCAAGCTTTTGAATAAGCAAGGATCTCTGGTTGGAATCCATAAGTGCCCATTGTTGCTTGATTTGGGGGTCAGATTGGATTTGCCTAATTATATCCAGCTGTTGTTGTTGGGAAGTCCATGGTTGTTGGATGCTGAGTCGAGGACCTGCTCCTTGGAATTGCACTTTTTGACCCATTTGACCTTGAATGGTTTGACCTGGTTGTTGTTGCTGCTGCTGCTGCTGCTGCTGCTGTTGTTGTTGTTGTTGTTGTTGTTGTTGTTGTTGGGGTTGTTGTTGCTGCTGCTGCTGCTGCTGCTGAGACTGTTGAATCATATTTCCCGTTGGAATAAAGTTTTGTTGAATAATCAAGTTGTATTGCTGTGGTTTTCCCGAGAATTGCTGCTGAATTTGATTATGTTGGATGAGCTTTTGCTGCGGCTGGGTCTGCTGTTGCTGGAGGTGAGATTGAAGCTGATTTTGAACTCCAGGTTGTTGTTGGTGGAGTTGCTGAAGTTGATGTTGCTGCGGCTGTTGTTGGAGCTGTTGCAGTTGTTGCTGACCCAATTGCTGTTGTAATTGCCCCTGCTGAATTTGCCCCTGCTGAATTTGCCCCTGTTGAATTTGTCCTTGCTGAATTTGCCCTTGTTGAATCTGCCCCTGCTGAATTTGTCCCTGCTGAAGTTGTCCTTGCTGAATTTGTCCTTGCTGAATTTGTCCCTGCTGAATTTGCACTTGTTGAATTTGTCCTTGCTGAATTTGCCCTTGTTGAATTTGCCCCTGCTGTTGTATTTGTCCTTGTTGTAACTGTCCTTGTTGATGTTGAATCTGTCCTTGTTGCTGTTGTTGCTGGGAAAGAATTTGATTAGATAAAGGATGAATTTTCTGCTGCTGAATTTGCATATTTTGACTCGTGAGCTTCTGTTGTTGCATTTGTAAATGATTTTGCTGCTGAGGTGTGTATTGAAGTTGGTCAACAGTCCCTTGTGGCTGCAAGTGATTTTGTTGTGAAACTTGAGGATGAAGTTGGTTGATTGAAGTCTGTTGAGGCTGGGAAAGGATTTGATTTCCCATCTGAATCCCACCATCCTGTTTAATTGGTAACTGGTGTGACTGGGGCCTTTGTTGAACTTGACTCACGGGAATTAGATGATTCTGAAATTGAATTTGCCCGGGATTTTGCTGATCTTGGATGAGCATGAATCTCTTGGGTTGCCCTTGGAGGTGTTGGCCTTGAACTTGGATTTGATTTGGCTTAAAGTTCTTTTGAAATTGAAGCTGTTCGATAGTAAGCTCAATTTGTGTCTTCCCTTGATTTTCCTGATTCTGGTTGAGAAGTCCCTCAAGGCTTTGCTGCGACTGCGACGAGTGCTGGGGTTGCTGTTGTTGCTGCTGGAGGTGAATTGTATTGGAATACAACTGTCCTTGAACGATTCCTTGCCCTGGTTGAATTTGGATCTGCTGGACAACTTTGCCTTGCTGAATAACTTGCCCTTGAACAACTTGCCCTTGAACAACTTGCCCTTGAACAACTTGACCTTGAACAACTTGCCCTTGAATAACTTGCCCTTGCTGAATAACTTGTCCCTGGACAACTTGACCTAGCTGGACAGCTTGACCTTGCTGAATTACTTGGCCTTGTTGAATTAGTTGACCTTGCTGAACAGCTTGGCCTTGTTGAACTTGACCTTGCTGAATCTGAGCAGTCGAAGTCGGAAGAAGCTTATTGTCTTGGTTTTGGTGTTGTTGACCAGGGAACACCTGAGGTTTTTCTTGTAATTGAATGAGTCGGTTTTGTTGTTGGACGTGAATCTGGTTGGGCTGAAGAGGCGCTTGGGAAGTTTGCAAGGAGGCTTTTGTAACCTGGGACTGCTGACTCGCTGGTTGTTGTGGGTGAAGCAGTTCGGATTTCACCTGAGTCTCAGGCCCGCGTTGAAGTGGAACTTGGCTCATCTGTTGTTTCTGGATAATGATTTGATTGTGAGTGACCGGGCCTCCCTTCGGCGGCTGCACGAGCATATGCTGTTGAAGGAGACCTTGGGAATGACCAGGGATCAACGTGGGGCGCTTGGACTCAATATTGGATGATGGGGGTTGCGGGGTTTCTCCGGGTTTCGGACTTTCAGTCGTAAACGGTTTCCGCACTTGAATTGGTCCAATCCTCTGAATGGCATTAGGCCCCTTTGGCGCACCTGTCTTTTCCTCGGGTTTCTTGTTCTGGCCACCCATCGTGGGCTTCTGAATCACCAGGATATGTGTTTGCGGCTGACCTCCAGGCTTCGCATTATTACCAACCTTCGCAGAGGGCAATTGCGGTAGTGGGGGCGGAGGGGATTTGGGCTTAATGAGAATTGGATCATACTTCCTCTCCTCCATGAGTTTTCCATTTAAGATGGAGTCAGCTAGCCAATCACTGGTAACCACCTTGATACTTTTCTGTTTGGCAATTGAATACTTCACTCCGCTGGATTTATTTGCAATGAGGTAAGTCGTTGTCTCAAGGAGATTTTTTGTGAAGACTCCTCCATGAAAGGAAATGGAAGCACAAATACGTTTCAAATCTTCTCCTTTCACACCAGTAGTTGTGAATGAGAGTTTCGAAAACAATTGCTCTGGATCTCCGTTGAAACCGTCAGGCCTGTAGAAAACAATGCGGTCAAAAAATTAGAAATTGATATTTTTTGAATCTCAAAATTAAAGGTTTTTCAATTGAGATAATTACGGAAGAATTTTTCCGAGTTTTGCCGAATAGGCAATCCATCGAGGAGAGACAATGTTTGGAATCTCGAATATTTCTTTCGCCTCTCCCAAACGACTCTCATCAAAATTGTCTCCAACTATGAAATGCGTTACTTCCATTCCAAAATAAAGCTTTTTCGTTGCTCCTCCATCCTCCAGCAATTTCAGGAGCTGAATTTGACATAAATACATTGAAAATTAATAAAGCATTTGTCATAAGTACACAATTTATATGGAAGGGGAAAATAAAATGACAGTTGAACTTCCGCCGGTTGGATGGTTTGAAAAATGGTTCTTTATAAGCTATTTGAAATAACTAAATGAGTATTTATAAAACATGGGTGATTTTAGTATTTTAATTATTAGTAGAGACGCTGTTTTGAAAAGATAATGATTGATTTCAAGCTTGTTACCTTTGGCTCGATTTGTCCGGAGAGGTTGAAGATTATATTTGAAAATAAGTTACTGGCTACCGTGAGTTTGTCAGGGTCAAATGGTACTCCGTCCATTGTGTCGTTCTGGTTAGATATGATTAATTATAATTAGTAAATAATCGTCTTTTTCTAATTTGAAAAGACGAATGATTGAAAACAGCGTCCATAGTCCAGTGTCCCTGGATCCAAACTTCTAAAGATATTTCGCGGCATGTAACTGTAAATAGTTCAAATCACACAAATGCAATTAGTCACATTACCCCATTTGGTAGCTCTTGCTCATTTCACATATCTTGAGTCTTGACTCGAAATGTTTTTAACTTTAAACACGAACAAAATGTAACTCATTGGATAGATAATGATGAAAACTTAATCAATGGTACATTGCAATAAACGTCGAATGCACATTTAGTTGTCTGAATAATATGAAACAATATTAATTCATTCGATTTATTTTATACCTAGTTAGGTAGGTACTATAATTATATAAGTAATATAAGTTGCAAGAATAAATCATTTCATAGAGTAAAGCTTTTTTATTTTAAAATCATTGAATGCCAACCATAAATATAAATAATTATATTGATATTAAAGTACATAATAAACTATATATAGCTAAGATTATTTTTTAAGATAACCCTTATATTTAGAGACTTTTTGGTCTCTTTATCAAATAATGCTTTGTAATTTCAACTTCTCAATAGTTTGAATTGTTTGGTGTTGGTAATATAATAATGTTTTGTTAATACTTATGCAATATGCACTAATATACCTATGCATATTTAGTAATACATAAATGGTTCTTTTTAAGGAGCTTTCTAGTTATGTCAATACAAATACATTTAAAATTAATAGTTTTTATTATATTTTATAGTAAGTAAGATACAAATGAATTATGAGAAAATACTGTTAATTGTCTGTAGTTCTAATCTTTAAATATTCCAGGAATGTATTCAACGGATTCACAGGATAGGTAATATATATTTAATAGAATAGTCCATGACCATGCCCACGACGAAAATCAGATCTTTGAAAAAATACATTTGGATTAATAGTTGAGATTGTAGGCTCGAGCGTCGTGTAAAGATTCCCATCTAACAAAGAGATAAATATTAGTAAATACTATTGACTCACAAACTGAAATGATATATAAATATACATAATATAAATTATTATTGATTACCCGTAATCAGCGCTGCTTTATAGCTTTTATTTGTTGGTTTAAAATGGAAGAAGGATGGAGAATATCTTGAAAACTCTTCTTCTTGATCTTCAAGATAAAGTCCTTCTTTCCCCATTGCCGCTAGTTGTCGACCCTTTTGCAAAAGAGAAAGCAAGTCATTTAACACATATAATGTAATTTTTATTTAAAATATGAAGGCATGTATAATTATAATGGAATACATATCCATTTCCTTTTTACCTTTGGAAGGAACATTACAAGGAACGTAGAAACTGATTGTATTAGTAAACCAAAAGCAATGCATCCATCTTGATGTCGGCCCTATAATAAATACCAAGATTTATCAAATGTTCTGCAAACTATGATTTGCACTTTTTTATATTGATATACCAATTGATGTTTATAATCTAATCACATCAATTGGAGAATTGGTGAGAATTGGGGAACCTGGAGAATGTAGCCAGCCACAATCCAAGAGATCCAAATGGGAAGCGTGATTGAAATTGCGAATCCAATGTACGTGGATTCCCTGTAGTTTTCTCGGATGCCTCTTGCCTTGAGGGAGAGGATCCCCACGAGGAAGATGAGGAAAGCATTGTAGCTGAGCCTTGAAAGGAGGTTCATGTACGAAGTTCCGCAATCCGCCCAATAAGGCCCAAACAAAGGAACATTCTGAAAATAAAAGGCTTCAGTTCATTCCTCCTCTCCACTTAGAGCCAGTCATCCTCCGCCTCATTAATCAACCCTTTTATGACATTTGCTCATTGAGGCGTGGAGCGGGGAAACGCTTAATGGAAAGTGGGAAAACGCACCTTGGATTCAGGAGGATTCGCGACCGTCGCTTGCACTTCGATCACCACTTCAACTAAAACGATGAAGAAGAGGAGGAATGCTTGGTAGGAGGCTGGCAAGTAAACGCCGCTGTCGAGGCTGCAAAACACATTCACCTTTTTACTCCTTCATTTTCTAATGATTCTATAGAAAAGCTTTTCCTTGGAAAAACTTAAACGTGAAAATGAGCATACTTAACTTTTTAAAGACATTAATGGGAAATCATGTAAAAACACAATTTACGCATATATCAACCTAAAAATGGTAACTATGCTTACTTAACTATGTACCTATCTATCCTATACACTTAAGTAGGAGAAGAATAAAAGATTGTGGAAAATTTTATAATCAAGAAGATTTTTTGAATAGCTCAAATAGTATTATTATTATGTACCTTATTAAGAATAAACATTTGACAAGGAGGACGGAAAATATGAGGGTATATGAGACTCCTAGACCTAACCGAGTCACTATGCATCCTGGTAGTGAGGGACTCAAGGCGAACACGAGAGCGACGGACGACGAGAGGAAAAGCGAAAAGAGAAGAATTTGACCTACAAAAGTGAAATTTGAATGTTGAGATTAATAAAAATGAATTAATGAACCCAAGAGTTCACATTTTGAAAAATGATACAATTCAAAAAATTAACAGACCAAGGAACAAGTGCCGTCTCGCGTGCCTCCTTGCTTTGCAGAGCACTAGAAAATAAAATTGAAGTTGAGTTATAATGCCTTCTCGTTACATTTAACTCGCAGTCATTTCCATTAAACATTTCATATATTACTACACCCAGCAGTAGGTAGAACAATGCTTTTTTATTTGTTTTGATAGGAAAAATGAACCCCAAATGATTTTAAGTTGGCCAGAATCTACAAAAACTAGGAAGGAGAGATGAATAAATTATTCATAACATCAAAACTCATACCATATATCTCAAAGGATACGATGAGAAACAGGCTTAATGAACCAATTGCTATTAGTGGAATGCTCCATACCTGTTAAAAACAAATGAAATAATTTAAAAATTTTGCAAGACCTTTCTCATCAAGTGCCAAGAATATCCAGAATCCTATAAACAATATGCTTCCAAAATTACGTTTTCATCTTTAATCGGTTAACTAAAGAAAAATGAAAATCTTTATTATTATACTGTTGACAGGCTTCAACTATTATCTGATTTCCAAACCATAGCAGTCTGATAAATACATTGACTTTGATTAAGAAGGGCCAAGAGGAGGAAATGAAATTTCCATGTTATTAATAGATAAAATTATATAATTCATCACATTTTCACAACCTTAACCTTTGTAAAGGAATATTAATTAAGAAAAATTGTACTTATAAGTAAATTAATAGTTATCTTCCTTCAGAATGATCAAGTCCCTCAATTTGCACTCCTAAAAAATAAGAGCCGAGTGATAGTAAAATATTAAGCGCATAATAAATATCAATATCCTAATCAAAAGTAAAGCAGGCTAGAAATAAATAATTATAACGTGTAAGAATTGGAACACTGGCAGGTCGACACTTTTTTCATGCCCCGTCCAAGAGAATCAGAGACCGTGAATTTTTCGGATCTCGTCATTGACATCATTTTTACATTCAGTTTAATATTGCATGACCAATGTAAAGTTTTTTTTACTACTTCATTTTCAATGTGAAAATATCATTTTGTGCCTTACTTCTCGTCTAATGAGGGGGATCCCTGGCTTGAGATCAGGACGATCAAGAACGGGTTGTCTCAGAGCTTTCCAGAGAAGCCTCGTCTCTTCGCGTTTTCCCTTGGCCTCGGTAAGGCGTCTCCTGAGGTTCTTGGAAGGCAAGCCGGTCCCGCTCTGATTCCTCCATTGAACAAGCGGGAATTGGCCCTCAGAACCCACGGACTGAGCGAGCTTCTCTTGGCCTACTTTCCCCCAAACGTCGAAGAGGCCGGTGGAGAGGAAGAAGAGGAGGCAGGATGCCCTCATCCCTCCTCACCGCATCACAATCTTTTAAGGAACAAAAACAGTCTCATTTCCTCTCATCTTCACTCCATCCGATCCTGGGAAAGATTGTAGTAGCAATTAAGTATACTTATTATATATTTTCATCATTCATTACCGATTAGAATACTTATAGTGCTAATCCTAAGCATTATTTTATACAGAATCAACCAAAAATCACTCTGACCAGATGAGATTTAAAGGATTTGTGCAATTGAGACAATCAGCTCACTCACACTGGGAAGCCACATTTAGCACAGAATCAAATAGCTATTTTCCAAATTAAAGTATCAATAAAAATGCCTTTGTTTTTTTTGCAGAGCATATTTGGAAGATCAATCAAAACATTCTCGGTATCTGTAATACTTAATAGATAAATGAAATCTTTAAAAAAATATATATTGTCATATATGTAAGTATTAGTTACATATATGGTATAATGTGTACTAAACTGTACTACTAGTTTTAGTTGTCTAGATGAAAGATTTAACATTTCTGTTTCTCCTATTGTATCTTTCTTTTTGACTCTCACAAGTGTACAGGTGTTCTGTAAAGGTTGGCCAATCTCCCTTTATGGCATGTCTTTGACACTTGAGGCAGAAATAGCTAAGAGACCTAAAGAGCGTCTTTAAATGTACAGAGTGGATCTAACTGATCCTTTCATCGGCTTAAAATTGAGCTTCTTTGCTTCAAATACACACCTGTCTGAAACGATCCAGTTGATATCTCACTCCAATCTGCCATTTATTCCAAATAGCTGTAATAAATTCCACGCGGTGCGGGGGAGTTTGAGACGCTTGAGATCTCTCATCTGCTCCCATCATGTAAGAACCATATAGATTCGCGTGCATGTTTTGTAAGTACAAGCATTCTGTACATTTCATGTATATGAAAGAACCACCCTCGATCTAATTCAAGCTTTTTCATCATCCACGCATCAGTTAATTTAATTACAATTTGTTACCCTCAATAATATCAGTGTACAATTTGTACAAGTTATGTGTTGGCACCTTCATCCCTCGTATTGGAAATAAAAACCAAATTAGCTGATTTTATTTCCATATATATATCTACCTAGTTAGGCATTTACAATTTTATTGAATCACTAGGGAATAATTGAATTCTTCGAATGCATGGTCAATAATTATATAGATATTATGTCAAAAGTTCATAAATAATTGTTATAAATAAATGGTAAAGGATGCAGAACGCTAATAGAGTTCATTTGCCAAATGCATTGAATGAAAAATGGCTTGAACCAGTTTGATTTCCCTATGTAGTTTGAAGCCTTCTAACTTTTATTTATTAAACTGATAATATCACATAATAGGCAACCAAATTTTGCTTGTTATGAGAGTTAAAAAAAACCCAAGATTTCTAGCCATTTAACTTGTTGGTACATGACCTTTGGTAATTCGTATAGGTAGTGATAACTAGAAAGGAACAATCGTAGAATTAATCATAAGATGAACTAAGATTTTAATTCAAATATTTTATTTGCACTCATTATGCTACTTGAAACGCTTCACAGACTTGAACATCTTAATATATCATTCCATGTCAATCTGTTTATTAATCTCATGAAGTTTAATTTATGTAAAAGTTTGTTAGTAAACGAGCGAATTAGACTACTACTAGATTTAAATTGCCAAATGGAGTAATAAGATTATTTGCATATAATGTACTTATAATTGGTAATAAAATTGAAGGTAATGCATTGTTCCATCTAAAAATCAGTTGTTACAAAGACTAGATCACTGCGGCCTCATAATTATCGTAAATATGTTATTAGGATTTTGATCATGAAATATAATACCAGCAAGTTACCCGCCTACTTATATATAATAATTCAGAAATTCACTATGGCGTATACATAAAGTTGAACATCCAATAGATTTTTCAAGTAACTTCAAATCCGCCTATTAGAAGTTTATCAATAAAATTTAGAAGTTTTATATTAATATGCAAACGTTACATCGCATTGCCTATATTATTATTTTTAAATATATGAAAACATCCTGGTAAAAGGGCAAATGACTCTCACTCACGACTCATGCCAAAAATTAAAATAGATAATTCAAGTACTTAAATAGATTATGAAATTTAAATTATTATAAAGTTTTAAACGTTGACTGAATGATTAAAAATATTTTTAATAAATTTCATAGTGAGAGGATTTTACTTACATGAAGGCGTTCTATATGAGAGAATATTTCGGACTCCTTTTTGTATCTTGGTCTGATTGAGTTCACCTTTAAAGAGAAGCGAGAGTTGCACTTCCCTCGCTAACTCAATTGGTAATGCAGTGGAAAGACATTGGGTGAGGAGAGTAATTGAAGAGACCAGTAAGCATTTCTGCTCTTGTTTCAACTCAGATTTGAGGAGAGAGAAACATTCTTGCGTGTGGAGCGGAATTGGGGATGAAATACATGTGCATCACCTCATTCCTCCTTCACATGCCATCAAACTGTCAAGTAGAGTCGAAAGTCTGAGGGAACACTAACGAAGTACAAAAGACCAACAAACACTAAATGCAATTGCTAAAGCCAGAAACCCTCAAGTTAATCTTCAAAGTTAGTCACAATTAGAACGCAGTGTGAGGAACGAAAGACAATGCCACAAAAATCACAACTGTCAATGCCATCCATGAAGGCATGTGAAATTCTCATTGTCCTTACACTGGGCTTCTTCCTCATCTACAAATTTAATAATGAGACACTAAGGGCATTTATCCAAGATGGAAATCCTTATTTGACCAACCCTCAACATAGAGTGTCCCAGAGTCTCAATTAAATTGACTTCCTTGATTCTCCTAAAAGATTAATAAAGATTACTTATAGTATATAGACTAGACAGACAGAATTCGGAAGGTTGAAGAAAGAAACAATATTGGATTATGAAAAAAACCTTTTTTAATTAAAAAAAACCTTTATACATATTTCAATGAGCACATCCACAAATCTGAAATTGTTATGAAATTGTTAATTAAACAAACGATATATGCATGGAAATATATTAGGTATTACTTATTTATAATGGTGAATTTTTTTAATTATTTAAAAAAATTATATTAGATGAGACACAGAATAGGTTAGATTGAAGTTGAGCTTGAGAAATGAGAGTAAAAAGGGATAATATTATTATGAAAATCTGTACAAGTGTGGAGATGTATAGAAGTTCAGGTCTCTAGTTTGGAAGAAATTTAAAACCACAACTTGGCAAATTTGATTCACTTTTTGTATTCATCCATTCATTTTTCTCATGCATGAGAGAAAATGATAACTTTCTTAATCTCATGAATGATTCATTCAAATTTTCAACATTGATCAACGGTGAATCGCATTTAAATTGAACCAAATTAGTAAAAAGACTTTCATTCCTCTTCTTAATTGAATGTAGCTTTAAAAAAGTGAATTGACTTTCTCTTATTATGTATTAAGTATATCTCTATTGAGTTATAAACAAAAATTCATGTAAAAATATTGAATCAGAATTCCTAAATACTAAATATAATCAACATCAACATTTATCTGCATTTAAATGTTTGGAATTTTCAACCGAAAATGGGGGATTCTATTTAGCTTTGATGATAGTGATGAATTCTATATTTTTTCTTGATTTTGAGCTTTTAAATATTGAAAATGTGGATCATTAGATATATCGAAGAATGGACATTTGCACAATAAGTAAAAGGGTGTTTAAAATACAATTTATCTTTATTTATATTGTTTATGCTTAAATATTCATCTTAATTAGTACCAACAAGGCTTTTTATGATTGAGAGGTTCAATATATGAATAGTGTATATTACATATTTTTACTTTTAGAAATCAAAGCATTTGATTAGACTTTTTTCTTTGACTTTTCGTAATTAGCAAATTAAACACAATTTTCTAAATAATGCATTTACATTATTTTTACCATATTAATTTAGTATAAAGGCAAAGTTAGATATATTTATAAAATTATTTTTATTATCACTAGATATATAAGCAAATTATACCTATCCAACTTTAATCTAAAATTTGTTATATTTAATAAAGATTTGTATGTCGTTTTGTCTTAATTGATTATACTGATTTCGTATTTATATTTGTATTTAGGTATTAATTACTCAATTTCACTGTGTATTAACTATAGGTGTATGTATATCATATGCGTCAACTATATACTTTAACATGTATGTAGGTAACTATACTTATAGTTAAAAAAAAGTCATGATAAATATTTAGGTTGGACTAAATTAATAACCATATAAGCATATATAATAATATATAGTCACATTATACTGATACAATAATACAATCAGTAATGTAATTATTATAGAAATAAATAGAGACAAATTCATTCTAAAGTAAGTCTTCTGGTCAAATATTGACTAAATGTGCCAGACAAGATGCATTTACTACATAGATTCGGTAACCTGAGACGTTCTGTATACACATTTTTCATTATAATAATAGGTTTTTTATGAATGCTAATATTTAATCATTTATACAAATTCATCATTCATCATAAAACAGCAAATTAGCTTAGGTACGTATAATAAGTATAAATTATTCATTTAAAGTAAGTATTATAGGCACTGTCTCATTAATTTCAATTAGCGCTTTTTTAAAATTACTTTTATATTTAAATACCTTCAATGGCCCTATCATACGGGTTGATTCGTATCGTATGACCCCTTTGGAATTTAAATAAAAGATAAACGAATCAAATATTCCGCCAATGGTAAATATAATTATATATATATATATATTACATACTTTTATAAGTCATAATCATTAATATTCTCTTTTTTCAAAGGTACTTGTTTTAGTCATGTATTTGAAACGTTAGACCTTTGAATTAATTAGAAAGTTTAATATTTAAGCAATATTGATATGCCTCAAGTTTAATTTAAGGTAAAGACAAAGATTTTGATGCGATTATAGAAAATAAAATAGCCTTCTTGTTTGGTATTGGTACGAATATCGCAGACATTAAAGGAAGGCATATTCAAGTGAAGATTATCCGATTACTAAAGAAATTACTAAAGAAATTACATATAAATAGGTATAGTTTCAAGTAAATTGGCGTAAGTCATAACATAAGTCAAATAATGAATGTTCTTATCAAACTTAAATTTATAATTTTCACTTCGATTGCTAAATCTTACATACTTACATACTCAAGGACAATTAATAAATGTTATATTATGTAAACCATACTACATATTACCTCTAATAATATATTATAGGTATATCACTTCCGTTGTATCGAAATGGTAACTTTTTTGATTTGACTTTACAATGAATCATTAACTTTTCCAAATCACGATTGACAAATTGATCAAATTTAACACAAGTTAAAGGTAAATTTCATAGTTTTCTTTAGATCATCTGACTCTTTTCGATTGACTTTTATTATATACATCTTTTATCTTACCTATTAACTCTTTGTATAACACGTGTTTTGTATATCATCAACATCTTTACTCATATTTAAATTGTAATTCTTCAGTTGTATAATCCAACATTTTACATTAGACTATCAATATATATGTACTAATACCAATTTATAATTAGCCTTTAAGTTTTGAAATACATACATACAATTGGTATGTAAATACACTCTTAATATACTTAAAAGCTTTTATTTGAATAGAGCATTTCAATATTCAAAATATTTATGTTGTAATGCTATTAGATACATTATAATCTAAATGATCAATATGATTTACAATTACAATATGATCCGATACATTCACATTCTCACTCACCATTTACAATATAATAAATACCCGTATTCTATTTGCTTCTATTTGTTTTCAATGAGAGTTTGAAGCTGCAAGACTAATCCTCTTGCAATTTGAAGAATCAATTTCGCGTCGTGTCTTTCAGCCATTTCTGCAAACGCAACAGTTGGATTTAGAAATCTCATGGTTTGGAGACAAGCATATAAAATAAATGTGAGTCTTGAAGGCTACCGTTGAAGAACTTGATGATATCAGTGAAATCCATGGAATTCGTCAGTACAATGTCGCGATAGTAGTTGAGAAGAGCAAGAGCGAGGAAGAGAACAAAATCCGAAGAAACCAACTGCCGAGCGGACCAAATTGTTTCCCATACAAGGAAAACGTCATCGTAGCAAAACTCTATATTTGATTCCAGATTTAATTGCATGAATATTTTAGCTCTACCTAACCTACCTTTACGCCCACATACTTTCATCACATAGACAAAAGATGTAAAAAAAACCACTAACCTCGTTTAAAATCAAGGAGGAACCATCGGTAACAGAAGTAGAAATGGGTGTAGTCTCCATTTTGACGAATGAGAGCAAAGAGATCATGATCCAGAACTTGAAGAAGCGACCTCATATTGGCAAAATGGCTGTCCATAGCTTGGCCCCCAGAAGGGAAGTTGGCTGACATTCGGTCCATAAGGAGACGGAAACATCCATAGGCCTCGGCCTCGTCATCCAATATAACCAAAAGCGGAGCCGCCAAGTCGCACATTCCTTGAACATACCCCATTTCCATATGCTCCCATACATACCTAAAGTAATTAAATAAAATATGGGAGAATTGCTAGAAACTATGCGAACCACGTATTTATGTATAAATATCAACTGTTTTATATAGTAGGTATAGGTATGCGTATTGGCTAATTTTCAATTTAATAAAAATAATTTTCCCTTACGTGCACATGACATTTCTCAGTTTGTCCAAGTTCACTTCAGTAAAGTACCAGTAGTTCCTAAGTAAAAGTAATCAATAAAGGTTTATTTATTTACAGAATTTGTTTTCCAAATAAATATTTACACACGTTCGTTTAGAAAATAAATTAGAACGTAATTACTAAAGGGCAAATAGTCCTAAGAGCAATTAGAGCTAATGCGATATTTATTGTTATTCCTATTATCAATCTTGTATTGTTGGATAAGGGGTTCTAATAAATTAAGAGCCCTTTTACCTGTCACATCTCTTCACATCTTTGTCAATCCTATGGAGATTAAGAGCAAAAGTTTCCAGGAGCTCATTTGAGTAAGTTCCTCCAGGGGATGAAATCTGAGATTCGACACTTGATCTGCTCTCGAGCCTCGGTTCCTTTTCATCGTTCGAGAGCTTCTCTTCTTGAGAGTTCTGAGATTTCATTTCCTCCTCCAATTTGCCTTCCTCCGCTTCCTTTTCATTTTGACATTCCCACTTTCCTTCGCTTTCTCCGTCGTCCACGAGCCCAGCCTCGTCCTCGCATTTCTTGGCTTTTACTTCACCTTCCTTATTCTCACGAGCCGTTCCATTGTCCGTTTCTTCATTTTCCTCTTGAATCTCCACGACCAGAGTTCCTCCAGGTTCCGCATCGATTTTTTCTCCGAGGCCAATGGGATCGCTATCTTCAAACACCTATATGTATGTGAGTATGTACATTTTAGGCGTATGTAAGTCCCAAAAAGAAAATCAATGAAATATGACGTATCCAACTAATGAAGACAAAGGGAGTGTTGTAAAAGCCCGGGATTGGATCTAACACGATGGGGAACTTGCAATGAACAAAATACCTTCAGGAGGGGAGATGAAATAAGTTTTTTTTTATTACCTCATTGCTCTCGTGCATTTGAATGATTGTGATGGGTTGATGAGGCTCCATGGCGCTGCTTCCTTCCGAAGAGAGCTTTGCCAGGTTGGCCGCCATGATCTCCAAATCCCTTTGTCTCACAATGGCCTCCACTGCGAGCCACTCGGACATCATGTCCTCATACTCCTTCCTTAACGTCTCCGGAGCCTCCCTTTCCAATTTGCCCGCCAGGAGAACCGGCCAAAGTTGTCTTCTCAGCGAATGAGTCATTCCTCCGAAGTAAACGTAGCGGTAAATCTCCTTCATGTCGATGTTCCCTGCCAATTGAAACTCTTCCCATTTCTTCTCTGTCAGCCCTTCAGCGGCGTCTAGAAAACACCGAGAAATCCCCGGTGAATTTTGATTCAGAAATGAAAAATACTCACACAGGTTCACGTCCCTACATAGAATATGGAGATCTAATAAGAGGGAAAAGAACGAACCAGAGGGATAGTCAGATTTCACGATTTCTTGCTTTACGAGTCCCAAGAGATGAGTCCTGACTGTTCTGAGATGTCTACAGTGAGCCAGCCATCCATAAAAGGCCCTTGAGATAATTTGCCGCTTCATGGTGAGACACAGGGCTTGAAGAGGCTCCCTGACGTCACAATCCAGGTCAATGGATAAAAAGGACCGCCACATCGAATCTTACCCGTTTTCGGGGATGGAACTCTGCTGATCAAGACTCTTGGAGGAGGACGTCGAGGAAGTGGTGGACACTGAATGGAGAGGCGTTGACCTGGGAGTCGCTGGAGGATTCACAGACCGGGGCGTCGAGGGACATTTCCATGAAGGATCCTCTAGTACTTCTTCGACTGAAATTATCACCCATGCATTTACACTCGTGGTTCTAGAGGTTAAGAAATTTAGCCATAGGTCTTTCAGGTTCCGTCCGTTCTCTTCGTAAACTTCTCTTCGTAACATTTTGCATATGACCCAATCTCTTCGTACACCTATCTCTTATACCATTTACATCTTATACCTTAATCTTCATAGGATATTCTTATCGTA